>OX940974.1:155347111-155566502 GCA_954871275.1 Leptopterna dolabrata
TCGTATTTACGAATATGAATATGCCCATCTTTGATTTTGAAACATTAACAAAATTTAAGGTGTGTTTATAAAAATTTTTCGCTGAGCGAATACATGGGTGTATTATTCCCAGAATAACAAACCAAAATGCAATGTCCGTCCGCCGTATCATCCATATCTACTTTATTTTCGGTCTAAAAAATTCATTCTTTCGCCCGCAGGCTCCGTTTGGGCCCTAGTTGCAGTTGATCGGAATGTACCCAAGGGTGTTATGGATGAAAATGGGTGTAAAGATAGGTGTTTTTGGTGTTTTAATAACACGAGCTTTCTGAGGTATCTTTTTCCATGATTTTTACGACGAGGAGACCGAATATGAAGTCGATTGTAACCAGTGAGTGGGAAATCGAGGTTCTAAGTTTCGGCTTAAAATTATGTTAAATTTTGGTCTGTCGTCGTTCTTCCCGACCCACTTTGGATCCCCATTAGGGAACACATTTGGGTCCTAGTTGTGCTCCGAAGCTCGGCAGCCCGATAGGACTACACCCAGGAGGGGAGTTATGGTGTGGTGGGGTGGGGGGAATGGGTGTACAAATAATGTTTTTTGTGGTTTTGTTGAGGTAAGGTGTCGTTTTCCATGTTTTATTAGGGCGAGAAGACCGAATATGAAGTTGATTTTGACCAGAGTGAAGAATTGAGGTTGTAACGAAGGTTGAGCTCCCAATATTCATTTTTTATGAGTCAAACACCTGGGAAAGTATCTGAAATCACCATAAATTTTTATAATACTAGACTAGTATTAACAGGTGAATCAACACAGTTAAATGGCACTATCAATAATCGAAGATAATTTGTAAAAAAAAAAAAAAAAAGCTGCGAAGTCCTCGTCACATGGGTTTCTTATTCTATCAGACATACCTACAGAAACGTGGGCTGGTCATTTATTGTTTCTTTCATGTGCAATAATTGAAATAGCCATTTTGGATGGTTTCCACCAATTTTGGCTCCCAAAAACACGAATTAGGCTCGACTTTTTTTTAAAGTTATCTTTGATCAGTGATAATGCCATTTAATTGTCCTGATTCACCTGTTGATACTACTTCTAGTTTTATTATACTAATTTATGGTGATTTCAGGCAATTTCCCAGGTGATTGACTTATACAATAATGAATTTTGAGAGCTGATCTTTCCTTAAAACCTCAGTTCTTCACTCTTTGGTTAAATCGACTTCATGTTCGGTCTTCCCGCCCTAAAAAAAATGGAAAAAGATACCTTGCAAGCAGTAGCGGTGCGTGGGGTCTGAAAACGGTGGGGCACCAAACCAGAACACAAAACCAACCGATCTGTCTACAAAATACCCCAAGGCAACAGCACCCCTCCCTTATTTAGTGATTGAGTGATACTCAGCAAAGCTTATCTCTTTCAATCGACACTATCGTCGTACGAGAGCGTCCACAATTTATACTGCAAATTAGCCACCGAATTCATGTGTTATAATAGTAAACTAAAATATAACAAAACAATGACCCGTCCCCCTGGTACCTACTTGAATGGAGAAGCTATTGACTTGAAGGTAGGTTGTTATCTGTGTGTTAGGACACCGATCAATACACAAGACCACAAACAGCAAACAGGACAAAATGTACGTATGTAACACGAATACAAACCTGTCATCAGAACCGGACCAAGGGCAAAGCGCACGCAATTTGCCGCAAAAAATTAAAAACTAACAACTGTCTCAACAGAGAAAGCGAATATAATTCACCAGACAACAAAAACAAATCAGAAGACGAAGCATCTCGTCGAGATGACAAATTGAATCGAATGGATCGAATAGATTGTGGAAAGGAACGGTTTTGGAGTAGAAATCAGATTTTGGGACAGGGGGCCAAAGTGAGCGTGGCAAACCAAATTTTTACTCGATTGAGCATGCACTGATGGGCCACTTTCTCAGTTGCCATGGCGACACTAGGTCCTAGGACCCAGAACCTACCTGCCAGTTTCAGGGGCCTAGGTTTCGATTTCGATTGCTGGACATCGATTAGGTACTGTCGCTTTATTCCTATAACATGCTTGGATACTCTACCAGAATATTGAATATCCATAGAATTTCCATTCCATAGCTAGAGAAATATGGCGAGTCGCTGTTGAACTTTGTGAAAAATGCTAGGTACAGTGTACGGAGGGAAATTCAAATGCCAACTGAACAATGGAGTTTGTTTTTTACGCCTAGTGTTTTTGGGTGCCAGGGTAGTGGCCCTAGTGGCCTTAT
Organism: Leptopterna dolabrata; assembly: GCA_954871275.1. Classification (NCBI taxonomy): domain Eukaryota; kingdom Metazoa; phylum Arthropoda; class Insecta; order Hemiptera; family Miridae; genus Leptopterna; species Leptopterna dolabrata. The sequence continues at coordinate 155,349,361 of OX940974.1, forward strand.
GGACGCAACACCCCTGCTCACAAGCTCATTTTCACTAAAACTTCAAAAAAAAACCCTCGAAAAACCCTATTTTTACAGCCATTTTTCAGCGGTGTATTCCGATAGAGATGCCAAGCTTCGGAGCACACCTAGGACCCAAATGTGTTCCAAAATGGAAGAACGGCGATTCTAGACCAAAGTTTAGCGTAAATTCAAGGCTGAAACTTCGTTAGAACCTCGACTTTCCACTCCTTGGTCAACATCAACTTCATATTCGTTCTCCTCGTCATAAAAAACATGGAAAACGATACCTAGCAAGCTCATGTTACTAAAACACGAAACAAACGTATTTTTACACTCATAACACCCTTGGTTATATTCTGATCGGGCTGCAAAGTTTCGGGAAACAACTAGGGCCCAAGTGGAGCCTGTGTGCGAAAGATCGAATTTTTTTATACCAAAAATGAAGTAGATACGCATGATACAGCGGACGGACATGGCATTTTGGTTTATTGTTCTGTGAATAATACTCCTGTGTATTCGCCCACCAAATAATTTTTTTAACACCCCCCCCCCAAATGTTTTCTTTTACGTTTCAAGGTGCGTAGATTCCAAAAACCAAAAACTCAGTGGCCGTACGCCGTACGAAGTCGATTTTGACCAAAGAGTGAAAAATTGAGATTAACGAAGTTTCAGCCTTAAATGTACGTTAACATTTGGTCTAAAATCGTCGTTCTTACGCACACAGTTTTCGTCCCCATTTGGGAACAAATGTGGGTCCTAGTTGTGCTCCGAAGCTCGGCAGCCCGATTGGAATACACCCAGGGGTGTTATGGGTGAAAAATAATTGTAAAAATAGGGGTTTTCGGGGTTTAGTGAAAACTATCTATCTATGTTTTCCGTGTTTTTAAGGGCGAGAAGACCGAACATGAAGTTGATTTTGTCCAAGGAGTGAAGAATTGAGGTTGTAACGAAGGTTCAGCTCCTAAAACTCATTTTTTATGAGTCAAAAACCTGGGAAATCGTCTGAAATCACCATAATAACACTAGAAATAGTATCAACAAATGAATCAAGACAATTAAATGACATCAATGATCAAAGGTAATTTGTCAAATATAGGAGCCTAACGTGTTTTTGGGAGCCGAAATTGGTGGAAACCATCAACAATGGCTGTTTCAATTATTGCACATGAAAGAAACTATAAATGTATTGCCAGCATTTCTGTAATCAGCAATAGAATAATAAACCAATGTGACAAGGACTTGGCAGCGTTTTTGACTGGTCTTGGCGGATATATTTGGAAGTCAACGACTTTTTGATTATGAAACCAATATCTTGAATTATCTGGATACCTAGCTGCATAAAATAAAAATAGAAGACTTTCATTTTCACAAATTGCCCAAAATCTGAATGAATTTCGTAAAATTAACAAAAAATGGAGGAAGGTGGATTTTTTCCTGTTGATCATAATTTTACCCACAAGTCTGGAATGCATAATTAAAATTTTTTTTTCGTAGTTAAAAACAGTGGAAAATGTTTCATAGGTAATGTGGTACCCATGTTCAGGAGGAATAGTTCGAAGTCTCTGTCACGGCGGTAAATCACCCCAACCACAACCCTTACCTGTCCAATGTTTACTAACAGAAAGATACACCAGGAATACTTGCATAAAATTTTAATTAATTCAATTTCATGATGTACAAAAATTAGAATTCCCCCACTTGCTCTCCCCTTTTCATATTCTCTTGTAGCACTTTGTGATACACACCAGTAGTTCTGCAGCCTCCTGGGTGGCGTAATTGTCTCTTCCTCTGACCAAGCTTCGGTTAGGCCCATTAATTCATATTCTTGAAGGTCAATATTCGAATTTTTGAGGGAGTTGTAACCATGCACGTTCCAGAAGAGTGCTGAGACGTTTTTACCAGAGCGAGGTGTAGCTCTGAGCTGAGAATTCATGTGATGTGTGGTCTTAGGGTTGATTGGGGCACAGGCTGTAGGTAACGTCCATGAGTGTTCCGGGTCAGTATCAGTATCGTTGGTGTTGGGCTGGGTGGGCTTTAGTTGCTATGCTTCCTTCGATTCGGCGTCCTTCTTCTTTTTCCCTTCCCTATTTTCACAGTTGGAGTTAGGGCTATCGGGGTCTCGTTTCCTTTTTTCCAAGGGGCCATATTTTCTCTCCAGTTGGTCTACGTTGAGCCTTGTCCCATTAACCTCCAAGGAGAGACCTTTAAATTTTACCTCCAGGCCGGCACTCGTCATAATCTTCTTGTACTGGTGAAGCTGCTTCTGCTTGAGGTAGGTAGCGGGAGGGAGTGTGTAGTCCTGAGATAGGCTGACGGTACAGTCGGGTCCCAAGTTCTTGGCTTTTGATAAAACTTCCCACTTGGATGTAATGTCTGTGAAAATTACTCGAATTGGTTGGATTTTCCCCCTAATCTTAGGACCGAAAGGGAACGCGCTGATTATGCAGGAGATTTCAATTCCGCTTGAAAAAGGAGCCCAGCGACTGGATCAGGTCGTCCTGGATTATGCTGGCTGCCGAGAAGTTGTAAACAATTATGTTTTTCCGTTTTACATACGTATCACATCGCTAAACTTGATTTACGAGAGTGAGCTTTTTTTTTCAGTTGTGACAGTTCGCGCTTGAGACTTGTAATGCTCCCTGAGTTTTTGTTAACATCAGCCCGTATATCCGATTGAGTATATCCGATTTAACGTCTCCAGCGTCCTATTAATTTCCTGTAGTTTCTCATTATTTTCCTCTCTGAACGTGCGCATGTCTAGGAGAACGTCGTTGATGGACATAGTGACCGAGAAGCAGGTCGAAACGGCCGATGACAGAGATGTCGAGATGCAGTAACTTGCAACAAATACCTAACACTGGCTTGCGCTCGAGACGTCAAGCCGCTAGGCAAACCTGTGAGGAGCGGGAGAGGTGGCGCGAGAGCCCGAACAGGGAACTCTGAGGAGGTGGTGGGCCCGAGGGGGCTGCGGGAGAGGCGGCGTGCGAGCTGGAGCGGAGGGAACTCTGAGGAGGTGGCGGCCCCGAGGGGTTCCCGGAGAGATTTCTATCTCCCCGATCTCAAGTGAGTCCAGCAATCCGACGAGACCACAAAGAATTTTTTCTCAGACTCACGTACTACTCTTAATCAAAATCACTAAGAAATGTGGCAAATACTGCTAATCGAAAGTAGATCAGAGTAGCCGGATACACCTAGAACGACTCACTTTGTATATCCAAAAACGGCGAGGAAGATAGAGCGAAGATAACACGTCCGCGTGCGTCGGCGACTCGGTCGTAAGTGCTGAAAGTTACGTATCCAGATGAGAAGCTGTAATCATTCGAGATCTTGCTTCCGAGTCTGCGAAGCAGCGGAAGCCTTGTGTTCACTTTCGTGAGCCAAAAAATTTTTGTCTTCAGAAATCAAAATTTCCACTTGCATTTTGCGTTTCAACCCTACTGAACAAATTTGGTTCCGTGTCTGTCGGTCTGTGGGTCTGTGAGTCTGTCTGTCCGCATTTCCTTGTTACAGCCATAACTTCCACGATTTTGAATTGATTCAGCTCAAATTTTGAGGGATGGTGCGGATAAGGCCCCTTGAAGTCCCATACAAATTTCAACATGATTCATCCAGCGGTACGCCCTGCGCATGCGCTAACGTTAAATTCAACAAACACGCATAACTTTCACAATTTTGATTCAATTTTGCTCAAATTTTCAAGGGTTGTTTGGACAAGGCCTAGTGAGTTCCGGTATGAATTTCAGCATGATCGGACCCTCGGTGCGCTCTGCGCATGCGCTGGCGTGAAATAGATTCAATTTCCTAGTTACAGCCGTAGTAACCAAAGATTTCACCCAATTTCAAAGTAATTCTCAGGGATTAAGCGGATAGGGCCCATTGAAGTCCCATATAGATTTCAACATGATAGAGCCAGCGGTTCGCCCTGCGCATGCGCTAACGTGAAATTCTTCAAACACGCATAACTTTCACAATTTTGATTCAATTTCGCTCAAATTTTCAAGGGTTGTTTGGACAAGGCCTAGTGAGTTATGCCTAGCCAGTATGAATTTCAGCATGATCGGACCCTCGGTGCGCTCTGCGCATGCGCTGGCGTGAAATAGATTCAATTTCCTTGTTACAGCCGTAGTAACCAAAGATTTCACCCAATTTCAATGTAATTCTCAGGGATTAAGCGGGTAGGGCCCATTGAGGTCCCATATAGATTTCAACATGATAGAGCCAGCGGTTCGCCCTGCGCATGCGCTAACGTGAAATTCTTCAAACACGCATAACTTTCGCAATTATGTATAATGGACGTAATGTATTATGGACGTAGTTATGTAATATGTATATTTCATGTAATGTTATGTAATGTTATGTAATATGTATATTTCACGTTATGTAATGTTATGTAATCCTCTATTTTATAATGGGTCACTGTTCTATTTTATAATGGGTCACTCTGATTGTGACGAGGAAGCTCCTGTGCCATCACCTTGGCAGTGTATTTCGATTTTGCCTTAGTACTATCATTGCTTTCGTATCTCAGGGATGTTTCTTTCACTTCTTGTTTTGTATCCTAGCATTCATATTCTTGTGTTTTTTTAAAATCTTTTTGTGAGCATTTCAACAAGTCGAAACGGGTGTGGACTGAGGCCCATCTACTAGTCCAGTCAAACGGTGGTTTTTACGTAACAAAATTGAGGTAGTAGGTTTTTTAACTGATTATTATGTTTTTTGGGTTGCTGAATCCGAATTTCAAGTTTTCTCCCTCCTAGCTGGTCGGCGTCAGGTCGAAAAACGCCAAAAACCTCGAAATTTCGGACGTTGTCTCGGTTTTTCGCTTATATCTTGGGAACGAAGGATCTTACGTAAATAGCCACTCCGATCAAAGTTGAAGAGCATAAAATTCTGCGTCGAATGATATCCCCAAGTTTCATTGTCGACCAATTTGTAAAGCCTCAATCGACGATCAAAAAAGCCAATTTTTTCCAACTTTAGTGAAAACTGCAATAACATGAATTTTAGACGTCTGTGATTCGTGAATACTCATTCGATATGAAAAACTCATAGAAAAAAAGTTGTAGAGCATTAAATTCTGCGTTCAGCGAGCACCTAAATTTTAAATTTGGACCAACCTATATACATATAGCAACAATTTTTCAATTTTTTCTCCAAACGCTCATGTGACCAATATGAAGGGTTTCAACAAATACAACTCTGCCTGTTCTTAAAAATGTATTTACTTACTACTGCGCTATAACTTATCTATAATAGTGTAACAAATCTAAAAAATTGTACACCTACATAATATTTTTGTACATATATATATTTTTAAAAAATGACGTTCCGACGAGGTATGAGTAATAGTTTTGGGAGGTTCCATTCGTCAACTGGAAAAGGAAATTATTATAAGAATATCAGGTATGGAAAATGTATAGAAAACGTATAGGAAATGTATAGAAAATACCTGGTGTTCATGGCAATTGTTCACAAAACCTCTGTCGCTTTGCTGTGGAAGGACCTGGCACAGGGATATATTGTGAGGACGACGGCCCAGGCACAGGCTCGTCAGCTGTCGGTTTGTATTATATTGTCAGGCCGTGATGGTAGCTCTTCAACTGAAAATATAAACATTGAGTTATTTGTCTATAAGGAGACATGGCCCATGAACCACATCAGTGCGTAAATGTATGAAATTCGAATTGAACGCAGGTGAATTTTAATGGTACCTTGCAAATTTCGGATGGCTTGACCTATGAACGAAGTGTCGTCTTCTTCTGCTTCTTCATCTTCGAGGTCAGCTGTTATTTCCACATTTGTGCATGCATTGGTACAGTTGATGCAGAGTCGGGTGCAGAACAGGCCTGCACGCCTACAGCCGCAATGCCCACCACAGTGAGTGCGGCACTTGCAGGATATCGACTGCATCAATTTGTCAGGAGCTGGGGGTTTTAGGGTTGTTACTGGGAGCAAGCCGTTTTTGCTTGCCTTCCATCCCCACAGCTCTGGAGCCAGACTGTTTCCAAGCCACTGCTGCACTTGGAAATACACCCGCAAGCTATGCTGGTGGGCTGCAGCAGCAGTGGGGGGGATGGAAGCTATGTTGCTCGAGACTTTGAATGCAGATGTCACGTACTGCTTGTAGCGTAGTCCATCCAAAGTTATTTTTTCGTGATCTCTTCGTGATCTTTCGCGACATCCTCACAATATATCCCTGTGCCAGGTCCTTCCACAGCAAAGCGACAGAGGTTTTGTGAACAATTGCCATGAACACCAGGTATTTTCTATACATTTCCTATACATTTTCCATACCTGATATTCTTATAATAATTTCCTTTTCCAGTTGACGAATGGAACCTCCCAAAACTATTACTCATACCTCGTCGGAACGTCATTTTTTAAAAATATATATATGTACAAAAATATTATGTAGGTGTACAATTTTTTAGATTTGTTACACTATTATAGATAAGTTATAGCGCAGTAGTAAGTAAATACATTTTTAAGAACAGGCAGAGTTGTATTTGTTGAAACCCTTCATATTGGTCACATGAGCGTTTGGAGAAAAAATTGAAAAATTGTTGCTATATGTATATAGGTTGGTCCAAATTTAAAATTTAGGTGCTCGCTGAACGCAGAATTTAATGCTCTACAACTTTTTTCTATGAGTTTTTCATATCGAATGAGTATTCACGAATCACAGACGTCTAAAATTCATGTTATTGCAGTTTTCACTAAAGTTGGAAAAAATTGGCTTTTTTTGATCGTCGATTGAGGCCTTACAAATTGGTCGACAATGAAACTTGGGGATATCATTCGACGCAGAATTTTATGCTCTTCAACTTTGATTGGAGTGGCTATTTACGTAAGATCCTTCGTTCCCAAGATATAAGCGAAAAACCGAGACAACGTCGACCAGCTAGGAGGCAGAAAACTTGAAATTCGGATTCAGCAACCCAAAAAACATAATAATCAGTTAAAAAACCTACTACCTCAATTTTGTTATGAAAACGTCACTTCTGAACACCATTTGACTGGACTATACTGGATATTCTTCAATATGAAGAAGGAATTGTCGAATTTTGATGTTTATGTCTGAAAATATCAATTTTCTTGATCCAAAATCAGTCAGAAAAATTCACAAAAATTCGCTAAATTGGAACCACGAACAGTTTCTTTTGAGATGATACAAATCCAGGTCCTCCTACGTCCAGGTTGGCATCATGGCTGCCTGCATGCGGCACATGCAGTACGACCGCTGTGCCTGTTGACCTCTTCCGCCATACGACTGCAAAAGGTTGAGGCCCGCTCCCATATGGTCGACAAGTCTGTTAGTGGTTTGTTCGGTGGTATCTCCCAGAAATGGTGAATAGGTAGATGCAATTCCTTGCCTAGGAATAGCTTGGGAGGAGTAAACAAGGTGCTACTGTGTTTTACAGAATTAAGAGACAGTTGAAATTCGTTAATATGGGCACTTTATCTGTTGTTTGGCGTGGTAGGCAGTAGTTGTTGGAACATTGTTAGTAATATTATTATTGTTAGTATTTATCTTACTTTGTGAAGGTGTATTATTATGAGACGTTGGAGGCGTATAGCAATAGATCGAAGGATCTGATACAGTGGTAGGTAAACTGGTATTCGTCAGTATCGTGAGCCTGGGGAGTAGGTACTCTCCCAGAGGGCTGAAAACCCGGAGGAGTACTCCCCGAGCTCGTCGTCATCACCTGGACGGGTGGAAGCTCTTTTGAATAGACGGTTGTTGCCGTCCCGAATTCGTTGAATGATGTTGCTATTGTTTGTTATTATTGTTCGGGGATTCCGACTTGATCATCGTGGAATGATGATTGGGACGGAACGAAGGAAGTGATGTATCCAATTGATTCCCGGTGTTTCGAGTAGACATATTAGTAGGTGGAGTTGAAGCATTGTTGCTAGTATAATGTGAATTGGAATTGCGGCGTTGGGGATTAATGTAATAGTTCCCCAAGCAGTTGGTGGATTAGTCAGCGAATCACTAGATTTATTTTGTGCATTTCCCTGTAGGTTTGCCAGGGGACGGGAATCATCCTGCGGACATGCAACTACCATGGATATTCGTTATCACTGTTCAACTGAAGAAATTAAAGTAGGTAATTCATTTTTATTAGTTGGTTTAGATCGAACGGAAAAAACCTGTCTATCCTTGGGATGGGCATGACATAACATAAAAGGGGTATCTGTACACAAAAAAAACACGAATTGGGCTCCTTTTGGTATATTATTCTGTGAATAATACTCCTGTGTAGTCGCTCAGCAAAACCCTCCTCCAGAAATGAGGAGGAAATTTCAGCTCCAATATCCGAGTAGTTTTGCGGGAATCAACTAAAGAAAATTTCCTCCTCTTCAAGGAAGAACATATAAATCATGAATATGTTTAATGGTGTCTGAGGAGATCATTTTTGATTTTCATCGTACCTGTCAAGGAGCCCTCGTTTGGTCGTTAAAGAAATGCGGGTCTTTCAGCGTAGAAATTTAGCATGTTATCCACTTAGCCAGGGCTAGTAGATACGTTATAAATTGCCACCAACGGGATTCGGGTAGCTTGGTGAGTGAAGCCCAAAAGAACAATTACATACTGACAATGTCTTGTTGAGGTGGAATTACTGTGAGAGGTGTATTTCAGATGACCGACGACCTTCAAGACGTCAAAGGACCAACACCACGGAAACGAGAGAAACGTTCCAAGGTGTCGGATCCCCACAAGGCCACAGGCAACGCGGGGGAAACAGAACCCCGCGTCAATCCCTTGGCTTGTCAAACGTTACAGTAGTAGGAAAGAGGCAAAGCGGGGGAAAGTGTGACAGCTTCGCAGACAGAGGTCCAGCCATTAAACATATTCATGGTAATATCAATGAGTTCCTGTTCAATATTATACGTACCAAGGACCTTGTTGGCTGCAACATAGTTTCTCAAGCTTTCATTGGGGTATTGGAGACGATGAATAAACGGCACCGCTAAATGCAATTTAACAGTAGAAGGTATTAAATCCGTTTTCATTCTTGCCAGGAGCGTTTCGTAATTTAAATCCCCATCAAAATTCGGAGGCATATTTTTGAAGTAGACGTATTTACGGTCCGAAGACAAACGGTATATAATTGAGGATATTGATTGGGGAGCGAAGATGTGTATTTCATGTAATTTTATCGGAAATTTCAACACTTGTGGAGGATTTGAGGGTGTGAAACTAGGCAATTGCTCTACGACTAAACCTAGATATGTGAGGGTGTTCACTGGGTCGTTAGGTACTTGAGCGTTGAGGGTTACTTGCCGCAAGGCTGTTGCCATTGCTAGGGACATGTCCGATAAAGTAGGTTGCATCTAAACAACAAGAATTACATTTCCACGATGTTTTTTTAGCAGTATTCATTTTCTTCCAATTCACGTATTGGACTCGTGGACATTGAGCATGGGGTGTTGAACAACACACTTGGAAAAAGACGGGATTAGTGAGTTCTTCTCCCGCCAAAGGTTGGTTACATTCGTGACAAAAGGTTGCGTCAGACATGATGTACGGACCTGTCGAGAAATGTATCGTTCAACAGCAGTGATCGTTGAACGGCGAACCAAATCGAACACGATTTCACAACGAGTATGGTGAAAGAAGTGGCAAACAAGAAAATAGGTTGGAACAGCAAATAATCGGATAACATAAGCAGGACGACTCAATTTTGTGAAAAGACAGCGACTTAAGATTATACTTAGATGGATATGAAGAGACCGTGTAGAGATCGTAAATTAATTCTAAAAATTAAATGCTCTGCTACCATGTGATATACCCTCGGTGTAATTTAGGACGCTCACTCCATCTAGTGATATTCTAAAGAACTAGGTAGGTCCACTCATTAGTGCTGTCGATGGCACCGTTACCGGTACCGCCTGTTGGCTTATCAGTCATAAAATGTATCTTATTGAATCGTGTCGTTTGTTGAGAAAAACCCGTTACCCCTAGTTTAATACTAGTATTTACTATATGGTGTCAGGTTTCATGTAAAAGTGGCCGGAATAGTGAGCCTGAGTGATAGTGACGATTCGGTTCGCTCAGTCGACGGACTGGACGGCGATCTTCCCGATTTTCTAGTCGCACTCGCTAATCTCGCAGACGACGACTCCGAAGACCAAGAGATGGACACAGACACACCAACTGGAAGCCTTTTTAAAATCCCTCCTTTGAAATTTGACCATACCATTTCCGTAAAATGGCCTAAATGGAAAGTGGTGTTCGAACTGAATATGGAAGCTGCGGGAAAAAATTCCGCTAAAGAGTCCCAAAAAATTGCAATCCTTCTCACTCACATAGGAGAGGAAGCAGTGGACATTCACAAGACCTTTGACACTCGGAAGGAGACACTTGCGCATTTCGAACAAATACTGTATTCCAGCTGTAAACACAGCAGTTGAGGGGTATAAGTTCCAAAAAATAAGGCACTCTTCTAACAAGCCTTTTGACCAGTATTTAACTGAATTACGTCTACAAGCTGCTAACTGTGGGTTTGTTTGCAGACAGGAAGGTTGTAAGACGTCGTATAGTGAACGTATGATTATTGATCATATCTGTCGTGAGTCCCTCCCGGGAACACTCCTATAATATTAAGTTCTCACCAATATCCAAACGCCAAACTAAAGCTCCGTAAATAAAGATATGAGTGGGGATACAGGCGACAGAACCCAGGGTTGCTCAACCTGGGGCCCCACTACCAGCTCCTGGCAAGGAGTTGGAGGGAGAGGCCCCCAAGTCCTATAAAACCCTGGATCCTGGAGCTCAAGCTTCATTCGACACTTCCTCTAACCAGCTCTCTCTTCTCTCTCTTACCTTCCCTCTCAGATGATCGGTTGACTACAGCCGCCTGAGAATTTCACCTCCTCTCTCCTCCTCCTTGTCTAGATGATCGGTTGAATACAGCCGCCTAGACAAGGGACCTCTCCTTTCCTCTCCTTTACCTAGATGAACGGTTGACTACAGCCGCCTAGGTAAAATTCCCTCATCCACCTCTCTCTCCTCCCAAGTCGTAGATGTTCGGTTGATTACAGCCGCCTGCGACTTTTCCTCCTTTCCTCTCCTTTACCTAGATGATCGGTTGACTACAGCCGCCTAGGTAAATTCACTCACTCGCCTTCCTTCCTTCCACGCCACCGTGATGAGAATTTTAAATTCATCACAGTGGTGAACCCGACGTTCACTCAACCTTCTTCCTTCCCACCTTCCCACCTCATGTGTCGCCCCAGTCTAGTTCGGTGTCCCAAATTTTAAATTCAAATTTCAACAGTCAGTGTAAATTCGCAATTCTTGGCCCAACCTCACCACTCAACTCTCAACTCAACGCACCTCCGCTCCCGCCGATTGCGAATTTCAAAATTCAAAACCGCCTCAAATTTTTGAATTTTAGTTACAGACATGGACCCGAACTCTCCGACGCCGCCGCTCCTCCGGCCGTCCCTGCTGCAGCCGCCGACCGCTGCGACGACTGACGCCGCCGACAACCCCTTCACCAGCCTCTCACCACCCGGCTCCTCCGCATCCGCGACGTCCACCGCAGCCGCCACCGCCGCTGCGGCCGCGGCCGCCGCCGACGTCATGACGACGTCCACAGCGTTCCCTCTGTCGCTGCCCCCCTTCTACACGCACGACCCCGCACTTTGGTTTTTCCAAGTGGACGCTGCATTTTCGGCCGCCAACATCCGCAGCCAGAAAACTAGATATTCCCGGATCATTTCGTTACTACCATACGAGATCCTGCTTCAGACTTCAGATATCTCCCCCGACGCCGCCGCTGCGTACGACGACCTCCGCAGCCGCCTCATCAACACCTACCAGCCGTCAAAGATCGCCCGAGTCGCCGCCCTCTCCCAACCTCAACACCTCGGCGACCAGAAGCCCTCCCACCTCTACCGACGGCTGCGACACCAGCTGCAGGGCATTATGACCGCTGACATCGCACGCACATTCTGGTTACGTGCCCTCCCCCACCCCATCCAGATGGCCCTGGCCAGCCATCTCGACGGTCCCGACGAGCCCCTCCTGCGACTTGCGGACACCGTTCACGACTTGGCCGCAGCGGCCGCCGTCAGCGAAGTACGTACGCCGCGTCACCCCCCGCCTCTACGGGACCGCACCAAGTCCCGAGACCGCGACCGGCCCCCCTCCCTCGACAGACGTCGCCCCACTTCGACGGATCGCCGACGCGACCCCTCCGCCGACCGCCGTCGCCAGCGCTCACCCGAGCGCCGCAACGCATCCCCTCCTCGCCAGCGCAGAGGGCGGTCCCCGGCCGCTGCACGCCCCTCCACCTCAAACCGCCCCACCAACACCACCTACCTCCCTGCGGACCCCCCCCCACCGTTGTTTCTATCATGTCAACTTCGGTGGGGAGGCCCGCAAATGCCAACCCCCCTGCTCCTTCGCCCCTAAGCAGGGAAACGCAGACGCCCGCCGGTAAACCCGGCGGGCCCCCCTCCTCGCCAACACGGGGGGGACCATGACCGACCCCCCCCCCCCCCGCCCGCATTCATACCACCACCACGAGGCCCCGATACCCCTCCTACGCCGCCGCCACGGCCGCCAACCTCCCGGCCGCGCCTGCCAGCGCCGCCGCAACCCTCACCCCACCATCTACCATTCACCCGCCTCGGAACGGCCCCTCCACGCCCGCCTCCAGGGCAGCCACCCTTCCGGCCGCAACTCACGCCGCCGCCACCGTTCACCCACCACGGAACGGCCCCTCCACGCCCGCTTCCAGGGCAGCCACCCTTCCGGCCGCAACTCACGCCGCCGCTACCGTCCCCCCACCTCGGAACGAACCCTGCGCACCCGCCCCCAAGACGAAACCCACTCCGGCCGCCCCTCATGCCGCCACTACCGTTCCCCCCTCCCGGGGCGGGACCAACCAACCTCCTACGAATCAGACCAGCCTCCCTACCCACACCACCGTTCCCCCCCTCCGGAACGGCAACAAAACGCCCCGCGTCTCATTCGAAGAGGACCGCCCACCGCCAGCACAAATACCCACCTCCGCAATCCTGCAAAACGCCCTGCCTACCCACCAGCGACTTTTCTTGCGCTGCAAGAAAACCAACGTGCCTTTCCTGGTGGACACGGGGGCGGCGCTATCCATATTCCCCAATAATATCCTCCGTCGTCAGGCGCGCTGCTACCGGCAACTTCTCTACGCCGCCAACGGTACCACCATCCCCTCGTACGGGACGTACCGCTCCTCCGTTTACATGAGCGGACTCGCGTACGAGTGGGACTTTACCGTGGCGGATGTGGAGAAGGCGATCCTGGGGGCCGATTTCCTAGCGTATTTCGGTCTCCAGGTCGACGTCCGGAATGCGCGCCTGATAGACCCCGCCACCAATAAACCCATACCTGGGTTTATACATGCCATCAACCACCCCCCCACACAATTTGAACGCCTCCTCCTCAACTACCGCCCCCAGCGCCGCCCCTCTGCCCACATCTCCACCGTCCAACATCTCATCGAGACTTCCGGCCCCCCCATCACAGCAAAGGCCCGACGACTCCACCCCCTTCAACTATCAAAAGCTCGACAACACTTTAACAAACTAATCGCCGACGGTATCGTCCGCCCCTCGAAATCCCCTTGGGCTTCTCCACTCCACATCGTGCAGAAGCCCAATGGGGATATCCGCCCCTGCGGGGACTACCGGCGCCTCAACACTAAAACCACACCGGATCTCTATAACGTCCCCCACCTACGGGATTTCTCGTCACACCTACATGGTACTACCATCTTCTCTACCCTCGACATTTCGAGAGCGTTCCATCACATTAACATCCACCCCCCCGACGTCCAAAAAACCGCCATCATTACCCCATTCGGTTTATTCGAATACGTGAAAATGGGCTTCGGGTTGAGGAACGCAGCACAGACATGGCAGCGCTATATGGACAGCATCCTGCGAGGCCTACCGTTCGTCTTTTGCTTCCTCGACGACGTCCTAGTAGCCTCCAGAACGCCAGAAGAACACCTCAACCATCTCCAACAGATCCTCGACATTTTCTCCGCCGAGGGCCTCCTCGTTAACACTGAAAAATGCGTTCTCGGCCAACCCTCCGTCCGCTGCCTCGGCCACCAAGTCTCGTCCGAAGGCATCAAGCCCCTCTCGGACAAGGTCCACGCCATCAGTGATTTTCCACAACCCCGCACTGTGACGGAACTCCGCCGCTTCCTGGGTATGTTAAATTTTTACCGCAGACACATAAAACACGCAGCACAACATCAACAGCCACTCATACACGCCATCCCCCAGCCCTCCAAAAAAAATGACAACCGTCCCATCACCTGGACCCCCCAACTCACCTCCTCCTTCAAAATTTGCAAACAGGACCTAGTAGACGCCGCTCTATTAGCCCATCCCGATCCCCATGCTCCCCTTTCCATCACTACCGATGCGTCCGACTGGGCCATCGGGGCAGTGCTCCACCAGCACACCGGCGCCACCCCCCAACCCCTAGGCTTCTTCTCGAAAACATTGTCCCCCACCCAGAAAAATTACTCCACATTCGACAGAGAACTCCTCGCCATCCACGAAGCCATCAAGCACTTTCGTGACTTCGTGGAGGGCAGGCAGTTCTCTGTCGTCACCGATCACAAGCCCCTGACCCACGCCCTCCTCCAAAACCGCAAATCCGCCTCCCCGCGTCGCCTCCGGCAACTCGAGTTTATCGGACAATTTACGTCCGATATCCGATACTTGCCAGGGGCTGACAACTGCGTGGCGGACGCGCTCTCCCGACCCACCCCTACCCCCGCGCCGGTGGCGGAGTTACTGCCGTTCCCCTCCCCCCAATCCCTCAGAAACAAACAGAACCCTTCCACTGACCCAGCCCTCTCCAACCTCATTTCCGCCTCCAAGTTGGAACAACTGCCGCCCCTCAACCTCTGGTGCGACGTAACGGCCGATTCACCGCGCCCTTACGTCCCACCGGAACAGAGGCGGCAGTTGTTCCTCCATTACCATTCCCTTCACCATCCTGGCATTCGGGCTAGCCGGGACCTTATCAAAACGCGGTACTTCTGGCCCCACATGAACACAGATATTCGTAACTGGGTTCTGGGGTGCCAGAAGTGCCAGCGATTTAAGGTCTCGGCCCACCCCCATGTTCCCCCTCAAACCATACCCGACTCCCTCCCGTGGGAACATGTACATCTGGACTTAGTGGGCCCCCTTCCCCCATCCGAGGGGAAGAAATACTGCCTCACGATGATCGACCGTGCCACCAACTGGGTAGAGTGCATCCCGCTCGCCCACATCACCGCGGACGCCGTCGCGACGGCTTTCCTCACTCAATGGGTTAGCCGTTACGGTTGTCCGCGAACAATCACGGTCGATCAAGGGAGGCAGTTCGAATCCGCCCACTTTTCCGATTTACTACGTTCCCTCGGCATCCAAAAAATCCACACTACCCCGTACCATCCCCAATCCAACGGGAAAATAGAGCGGTGGCACTCGGTCCTCAAGCAGGCCATTTCTACATCAGCCAATTCCCCTTCCTGGACAAAATCCCTCCCCTACATTTTGCTCAGCCTTCGCACATCAGCCCGTCCATCAGACCAAACCAGCCCCGCACAAAATGCCTTTAAAGACCCACTACGTTTGCCAGCCGACATTTTCACCCCGAATCACACACCGTCAATTAACAGGGAACCGCTACACTCCACAACACCCACAAACGACACCACTTACCCCAAACGCTTTTTCACCGCCACACACATGTACCTGAAAGAGCCCGGCATGCATAAAACTTTCCAACCCCTGTATGCCGGGCCCTTTCAGGTCATCCGCTCGACACAGTCCACCGCTACCCTGTTGATTGACGGAAAGCCCCACACCGTGCCATTGGCACGGTGCAAACCAGCCCCAGTCCTCCCCGACCAATCACACCACACCAATCCCCCGCCCACCCCCACACCACAAACAACACACATCACCTCCGTCTCACCCGCCGGACCCCGACGTCGCCGCCTCTCTCCGCGACGCCCCGGGTACCGGCTTCCACCGGCTCTTCCCCTTCACCGCCACCCTGGCAGTGAAGGGGCCCCTCTATCAGACTTCACTAACGTGAAGACTGTTAGAGGGGGTCGCCTCTCTCACTCACACACTTCACTCCCTCACTACACTTCACCACACACTACCCACACCCAGGAAACGGCGGATTCTAACACCCCCTTCCCATCTGTTAACCAAATTTGTACATACCCTCCATCTTTTGTAAATACTCATTCATCTTTTGTAAACACTCATTTATCTTTTGTAAATACTCACTCATCTTTTGTAACTACTCCATGTACATACACATTATTGTAAATACTCATCATCACCTCATACTTACCATGTTAATACTCTCTATGTAATCCTCTCTACTTACCTATGTAATCCTCTCTATGTAATGTAATACTCTCTAACCTATGTAATACTCTCTATGTAATCCTCTCTATGTAATCCTCTCTACTTACCATGTTAATCCTCTCTATACTCTTAATACTCTATACTTACCATGTACTCCTAGACTTACTACTTACCATGTACTCTATGCTTACCGTATGCCTCCTAGATTTAAGACTCGCCTTCAGCTCAACCACTTGTTTGCATCGGCCCTCAGCCCCTGTCACCTTGCGCCTTCAGCACCACCTTTTGTTTACCGTAGCCCTCAGCTCCTGTCACCTAGCGCCTTCAGCACCACCTTTTGTTTGCCGTAGCCCTCAGCTCCTGTCACCTTGCGCCTTCAGCTCCACAAATATTGGTTCAAACTGGGGGGACCTCTGTCGTGAGTCCCTCCCGGGAACACTCCTATAATATTAAGTTCTCACCAATATCCAAACGCCAAACTAAAGCTCCGTAAATAAAGATATGAGTGGGGATACAGGCGACAGAACCCAGGGTTGCTCAACCTGGGGCCCCACTACCAGCTCCTGGCAAGGAGTTGGAGGGAGAGGCCCCCAAGTCCTATAAAACCCTGGATCCTGGAGCTCAAGCTTCATTCGACACTTCCTCTAACCAGCTCTCTCTTCTCTCTCTTACCTTCCCTCTCAGATGATCGGTTGACTACAGCCGCCTGAGAATTTCACCTCCTCTCTCCTCCTCCTTGTCTAGATGATCGGTTGAATACAGCCGCCTAGACAAGGGACCTCTCCTTTCCTCTCCTTTACCTAGATGAACGGTTGACTACAGCCGCCTAGGTAAAATTCCCTCATCCACCTCTCTCTCCTCCCAAGTCGTAGATGTTCGGTTGATTACAGCCGCCTGCGACTTTTCCTCCTTTCCTCTCCTTTACCTAGATGATCGGTTGACTACAGCCGCCTAGGTAAATTCACTCACTCGCCTTCCTTCCTTCCACGCCACCGTGATGAGAATTTTAAATTCATCACAATATCATTTGTTACATAAATGATTCAGACGTACAAAAGTCCCTCCTAAGAGAAACCAAGGCTTTGACTCTGGCTGACATCATTCAGACCTGTAGATCAGCAGAAACGGTCAAGTCCGGTAAAAAGGAGTTCAAACACAGTGAAAGTGCGTCAGTAAATGAAGCACGTCGGAAATTTCATAAGAAAAACAAGGGTCGGGATTCCAAGGGTAAAATAGATCACGATAAAAATAAACCGTATGATTGTATGAAATGTGGGCTAAGGCATTAGAAAAGGGAATGTCTGGCGTATGGTGAAGAGTGCCATCCCTGTAAAGGATGGAACCATTGGAAAGTTGGGTGTTTGGAACGAAAAAATCAGAAGAAACAGAGCCAAATAAATGAAGTGCAGAATGACAGAAATTCCGATACAGACCCATCGGAAGTATTTGACTGTGACAGCATAACCGTAATTGCTGTGTGCAGGTTACCTGAAGTGGTAAAAAGAAAACTCAAAAAAGAGTTGGAACATCTAGAGAGCTTAGACATAATAGAGAAAATTGACAGCCCGACAGATTGGGTTCACGATATTGTCATAATTGAGAAAAAAGACAACTCAGTAAGGTTGTGCCTGAACCTGATACCTTTGAACAGGTACATAAAGAGGGAACACTTTTACATCCCAACCCAGGAGGAATTGTCAACCAATTTGGGCGGGAAAAGGTTCTACTCTACATTCGATTACAAAGAGGAATTCCATCAATATCCTCTCTCAGAAGAATCAAAAAATTTATGCACAATGAACACTCCATTCGGAAGGTA
The DNA here is from genome assembly GCA_954871275.1 of Leptopterna dolabrata. Lineage (NCBI taxonomy): Eukaryota > Metazoa > Arthropoda > Insecta > Hemiptera > Miridae > Leptopterna > Leptopterna dolabrata. The sequence goes on from OX940974.1 coordinate 155,367,572, forward strand.
TTGTTAAATGTACCCCATATGGTTTGAGCTGCATTCCTGAGATTTTTCACCGAGAAAATACCAAAATTTTCGGGGATACACCGGGAGTTCAAGTCATGTTTGACGACATTATTGTGACAGGCTCCTCGGAAGAGGAACACGACAGGAATGTAGAGAAGCTGTCTTGAAAAAAGCCAGGGAAAATTGATATTATTTTCCCTGGCTTTTTCAAGACAGCTTCTACACCCTCCCCCTAAAAAACTCCAGTATAAACAGGAGGAGGTTAAATACCTGGGATTGATTTTTTCAAGTGCAGGAATTTGCCCAGATGAAGAGAGAGTAAGAGCCATCACAGGAATGCCAACCCCAACGTGTGTTTGCGAACTTCAGCGGTTCTTGGGAGCTGTGAATTTTATCAATAAATTCATACCTTCATTTTCGAAGGTCACAGCTAATTTGCGGATTTTGCTCAAGAAAAAGGCCCCATGGAATTGGACTCATCTTCAGCAAACATCCTTCGAAAATTTGAAGAAACTTTTCGCAGCTGCCCCAACCCGAAGCAACCTATTCAGGTGCAGTGTGACAGCTCAAAAGATGGAATGGGCTGCTGCTTACTACAAAAAGGACAGCCAGTCACTTTTGCGAGCCGCAGTTTGACGCCGGCTGAAATCAACTATGCGCAGATCGAAAAAGAATTGGCGAGCGTTTGCATGTCGTTGAAACGATGGCGTCAGTACCTATATTTACGGTCACCCGTATGTCACCATTTTCACGGACCATAAACCACTACTGAAAATCATAGAAAATGATATTTACAAGAACACACCTAGACTTCAGCGGATGCAACTATTCACGCTCATGTACAAATTCAAGCTGGAGTACTTAGGCAGCCAAATGTTCATGGTGGACATGCTGTCTCGAGCTTTTTTGAAAGAAACAGGGCAAGAAGTGGACATGACACCCGTTGTTCACTGCATTGAAGAATATTTGCCCATCCCGAAAAAGGAAATCGATAAGCTGTGGGAAGAAACTTTACAGGACAACTGCTTGAAGAAAATCTTCCATTTGGTTCATCAAGGTTGGAGGGGAGTTTCACGCTAGCTACTCCCGGCAGAGAACAAAATTTATTTCGACCTTAGAGATGGTTTGTTCGTCAAGGAAGGAATTGTTTTCTACAATGACAAAATAGTCGTTCCAAGTTCGCTTCGTAAGCACATGTTGCCTCACATACACGACCAGGCCCATCTGGGAATAAATAAAACGGTGGCCCGAATGAGATCAATCATGTATTGGCCTGGAATGGCCAGCGAGATAGCTGAAAATTTGTCAGACATTCCAGGGCAATCAACCGAAAGAACCATTGATCCAAACCGATGCACCTCAACTACCGTTTCAAATCCTTGGAATGGACATCGGCGAATACCATGGTTTTACCTTTTTGGCGATAGAGGACTATTTTTCTAGATGGTTGGATATAATTGAGCTGAAATCCAAATCAGCTAGAGAAATTGTGGAAAAACTCAAAAGGGTGTTTTGCACTCATGGAGTCCCACAGATTATACGGTGAGACAATAATCCCTTCAAGAGTGAGGAAATGCAAAATTTCGCCCAGGACTGGGGTTTCAAGATCCGAACTTCCAGCCCGTTATACCCAAAATTAAATGGTTTATCTGAGAAGGGTGTGGGAATTGCCAAGAAGCTTATTAAAAAATGCAGTCACTCAAAAACTTAGTTGAAAAAAGCACTTCTTGAGTATAGAGTTACTCCTATAACAGGCCTACAATGTTCCCCTAGTGAACTGTTGATGGGACGAATTTTAAGAACCACAACTCCAGTGACTACAGCGATCCTGAAGCCGAAATTCCTCGACGAAGACACACGAAAACGCATGAAGCTTCTGAAAACAAAGCAAAAGGAATACTACAACCAAAGTGCCTGCGAAAAACCAGAATTTACGCCAGATCAATTGGTCTACATGAGATGGGGAGATAGATGGAAGGAAGCCGTGGTGTCTGAAAAGCTAGTGGAACCCAGATCATACATCGTGCATGCGGAGGGAAAAGAATGTCGACGAAATTAATCATTTCTACGACCCAGAAAAAGCCAACAAGAGTCGAGGGAACCTAGAAAATCCCGAAGCTCTCTACAGCCCGTTGATAAACCGGATTCTCCAACAAAGATGAAGATGTAGGTCCAGATTCTCCTGGCAAGGAAAACACGTCTCAACCACATGGAGAAGAAAATCCCTACAAGCCAACCCAGACGCAAGACAATGGTCCACCCCCGATTCCGAAGTCTCCGAATAAACCCCCATCCCCGTCCACTCAAAAACCATCTCAGGTTTCTTATAAATTAACCACTCGTTCTGGACGAGTAATAAAGCCCCCAAAACAGTTTGTCTGCAGTCAGTGAGAATAAGTATTTATTCACGATTCTCATCACTTTGATGAAATTGAGAGACTCTAAATTCATGAAGTACAATGAAGTAAAATTTAATTTGTTCTGCCAGAGAGCATTTATTAACTTGATATCTGTTGAAGTTATCTGAGGAATTTGTTTGTGATTTATTTTGAGTTTGGTAGTGATTTATTTTGCTTTTGACAATTTTCTGAATTAACTAATTGGAATGTTTTAGCCAGAGAAATCTAACTGGTTAATTTGAAAGAGTTGAATTTTTCAGTTCATAAAGTAATAATCTTACGGAATTTTAATGAATTGGAATGGGTTATTTCAGGTCTTTGATGAACAGTAAACAGTTTAATTTTTGTGAAAGTATGACGATTTATTTCTATAATAATACGAACTGAAGGGAAAGGTGTAATATTAGGACGCTCACTCCATCTAGTTATATTCTAAAGAACTAGGTAGTTCCACTCATTACCGCTCTCGATGGCACCGTTACCGCTACCACCTGTTGGCTTATCAGTCACAAACCGTATCTTATTGAATCGTTGTGTCGTTTGTTGAGAAAATCCCGTTTCCCCTAGTTTAATACTAGTATTTACTATACTCAGGGAGGTCTATATCCCCCAAATCAAAATAAAGATGCGAAAAACCGCAAAAAAAATTTTCTAATAATTCCCAAAAGAAGGAAAAGGAGGAATTATAAAAAAACGATAAAACAAAAAACACCTATAAAAAAAAATTCAAAAACAAAAAACACCTATTTTATACACATTTCTCGCCCATAACACCCCTGGGTATATTCCAATCGGGCTGCAAAGTTTCGGGACACAACTAGGGCCCAAGTGGAGCATGTGTGCGAAAGAACGAATTTTTTAGACCAAAATTAGAGTCGACATGCGTGATACGGCGGACGGACATTGCATTTTCTGAATCTACGCACGTTGAAGCGTATGCGAAACCATTTTGAGGGGGTGTTATAAAAATGTTTTAGTGAGCGAATACCTAAGTGTAATAATTAACCAAAAAACCTAAAAAATAAAAAATGCAGTTTGTCGATCAGCTCAGTTTTCAATTTTCACACCCTCGAAAGAAATTTTAAAACTAAATTTGGTGGTTAGTTGGAGCATAGCTTGTAGAAGGTCCGCTGTGAATATTATGGAGCGATTGGATTATGAGTACGCATGCACACTAGCGAATCCGAGGTACTCAGTTTCTCACGAATAGATGGCCCGATTATGCTCAAATATAAATAACGGCGATCTACGTAGAAGGGGTATATATACAAAAAAAACACGAATTGGGCTCCTTTTGGTTTATTGTTCTGGGAATAATACTCCTGTGTAGTCACTCAGCAAAACCCTCCTCCAGAAACGGTTCAAAAGCGTTGTTGGATTTAAACCAAAATTTCAGCTCTGATGTCCGAGTAGTTTTGCGGGAATAACTAAAGAAAATGTCCTCTTCAAGGAATAACATATAAATCATGAATATGTTTAATGGTGTCTGAGGGGATCATTTTTGATTTTCATCGTACCTGTCAAGGAGCACTCGTTTGGTCGCTAAAGAAAAGCGGGTCTTTCAGCATAGAAGTGTAGCATATTATCCACTCAGCCAGGGCTAGTAGATACGTTATAAATTGCCACCAACGGGATTCGGGTAGCTTGGTGAGTGAAGCCCAAAAGAACAATTACTGACAATGTCTTGTTGAGGTGGAATTACTGTGAGAGGTGTATTTCAGATGACCGACGACCTTCAAGACGTCAAAGGACCAACACCACGGAAACGAGAGAAACGTTCCAAGGTGTCGGATCCCCACAAGGCCACAGGCAACGCGGGGGAAACAGAACCCCGCGTCAATCCCCTGGCTTGTCGAACTTTACAGTAGTAGGAAAGAGGCAAAGCGGGGGAAAGTGTGACAGCTTTGCATAGGTCCAGCCATTAAACATATTCATGTTAAAAAGAGAAACAAAATGAAAATGAACCAGTACTCTTGTTCGACGGAAGATGAAATTAAAAAACGCTGCAAAGTCCTTGTCACATGGGTTTATTATTCTATTGGACATACCTACAGAAATGTTGGCTGTTCATTTATTGTTTCATTCATGTGAAATAATTGAAATAGCCATTTCCGATGGTTTCCACCAATTTTGCCCCCAAAACACAAATTAGGTAAGTACGCTCCTTTTTTTTTCAAATTATCTTTGATCATTGGTAGTTCCATTTCATCTTGATCCACGTATTGACACTTTTTCTAGTGTAATTATACAAATTGATGGTGATTTCAGATGATTTTCCAGGTTTTTGACTCATTAAAAAAATCAATTTTGGGAGCTGAACATTTGGTAGGTACTCGTAGAACCTCAATTTTCAACTCTTTGGTCAAAATTGTAATTAGTGTGTGTTCAATGGGCCAATGGGCCTTTTCACAATAAATGGTTTTTATTATTATTATTATTATTATTATAAATCGACTTCATATTCGGTCTTCTCCCCAAAAACATGGGAAACAATACCTCAAAAGCTCATGTTACTAAAACACAAAAAGTACCTATTTGTATACACATTTTCACTCATAACACCCTTGGGTATATTCCGATTGGGCTGCAAAGTTTCGGGACACAACTAGGGCCCAAATGGAGCATGTGTGCGAAAGAACGAATTTTTTAGACCGAAAATGAAGCCAGTATGCAAAATACGGCGGGCGGACATTACGTTTTTGAAATCTACGCACCTTGAAACGGAAAAGAAACAATTTTGAGGGGGTTACAAAAAATTTTTGCTGAGCGATTACATAGGTGTATTATTCACAGAATAATAAACCAAAAGGGATGAGATTGGGAGTTACTTCGCGAAGGGCAGAGGAGAAAGCTGAGACCCCTATATCCTTACATTAGAGGGAGAAAGGCGTTGACCAGGTAGGGGCGAGTGAGGAAGAAGGTGAGGAAGAAGGTGGGGAAGATGACGAGAAATAATCGCATCTCCGGGAGGCGAGATCGTGAAGGCAGGTGTGTACTTCGCAAGTGGACGGTCCCAACTGTCTACGTTTTTCAGTACCTAGGTATTTCGTCGTACCTCTCCTTGTCATCATTGTCCAAATTGCCTGTAATACCTTTATCACTGAACCAAGTCCTTTTGTGAGTCCATACTTTTGACGACTGTGTTTGTGGTGTTGAATGTTAGCCATCTTTGCAGTTACCAGGGATTTAATGAGTTTGTAGAATTCCATTGGATCACCTATTTCATGGTCAGTTCCATAGGTTTGTCGAAATATTGCGGTGTTGTTGGAGTCGAGTTCCTTTATTTCGTCATAAATGGGGATAATTCATAGTATTGCGTTAGTATGTGTTCCGTTTTTTCTAATAAAGCTGGTCCTAGGTCAATTGGTCCATCCACTGTGATCAAGTTTTTGAATCTCGGCGCATGAAGCGATTGCGGTCGGTAAGTACCTGTAATGAAAGATAATTTTACAGTTATTTCCTCGGCCAATCTGGAGGCCAAGTGGTAGGCGAAGTTTGTGGAGATGTCAGGGTGGTCGCTAGAATCGGATTTTTCACTTGATGCTGGAATAGCTTTCCGGGGTCGTTTTTTACTCATGAATCTTAGGTTTGGTGTTATAATGTCTGGGGGTTATTTTCACCGTCTTTCTTTCAGGGTCTAAATTTTCAAGCTGTTCTTTATTGTATTTATTTTTCTTCTTACTCATGTATTGTTTATTTTTGACATAGATTGTTCCTGGAATTGTCGGTGTGTCTTCTGTACCTTCGTTTCGTTTATCAATGAATTTTTCCTTACGTTCCGCACTGCTTTTATGGATTTCCGAGAATATTTCTGCCATCTTTTCTTTAGCTTGGCTAGATAATCGTTGACCAGTACTTGTTCTACATTGAGCTTTAAAAGTTGCTGCTGACCAACGTGACCGTAAACAATCTCAAAAGGCGTAAGACCAACGGTGGGCCTTATCAGGTGGAATAAACCGGTTCCCATGAGATCACCGAAGTTAAGATACCTCGAGCGTGGTTAGTATGGGTATGGGTGACTGCCGTGACACGTGGCGACATGTCCAAGTATGACCCATGTAGCTGTTGGGTGAACCCCTCTCCACTCAAGGGGGCGAGGCAATGAGTGGCCAAGTAAAGAGCGAAATGATCAGACCGAATTTTGATCCTCTCATTGGAGGAAAGGTGGCAGGGAAGTCGGACAAAAAGCCCCAGCCTGGAATGGCTGTTTACTTTTACTTCTACTTTTTCTCGCTATATCATCTTTTTACACAATAGAACGAAAATTTCTTTGAAAATTCGCTCTTATAGCCATGCTGCATGACTTTGACTTTTTCTACTTGTTATTGTTCTCGTTATTCTTCTTTGACAGGGCTACAGCCTCACAGAGGGGTTAGGAGGGTTAGGAGTAGGTTAGAGACGGTTTCATGAGCTGAAATTTGGCACACTTGTTCACTGGGGCTCCCTTAGGAAGGTCACAGTCTGAACGCAGTTAGTTCAGTAAAAGCCTAGAGCTACAACTTACGTTTAAAAACCCTGCAAACTATGCCTAATGTAACCTAATTTTGTAATGTATTTTTCTCGTTTGGAGCACTGTAACTTTGCTTATTTAACTTTTCTGCGGCGCTTTTTAAAAATTAATGAAAATTCTTCTTTTAGGTGATTACTTGTAATTGAATAGTTCTTTTAACTGAACTTCATTAGATAGTTAATGGTAGGTACCAGAAATAACCATAAAACTGTCAATGCAAAAAGATGTGATATCCACCCCCCCCCTCCCCCCAAACCCTGCTATACCCTGCTCCCAGGAAAACCTCCACACCCGCCAAAAGGATTGATATCCCATATATTTTGCCCACCAAAGTAGCGTGGTTTAAAACACTGCTTGGCGGGGAGCTTTGTTAGTGAAATCTCTGAAGCCAAGCAAAAAGTGGAGGGTATACCATGAGGAAATCTAGCAAACACTGGAGGGTGTATACCATAAGGATAGGTGATGGTATATAACGGGAAATTTGAGGAAAGATGAGGGAAGCCAAGCAGGAAATGATAGGAAAACCTGGTTTAGGAAAAAGCGGATAGCTTCATGAAAACCCGAGGGCTTCAGAGATTTTACTAACAGTGCTCCCCGCCAAGCAGTGTTGAAATCCATGCTACTTTGCAGGCAAAATCTATGTCAATAGTGTTTTTGCAGCAGAGGAGGTTTTTTTGACGGACAAATGTTTACAACAGGGTTGTGTGTATGTTTGGGGGGGGGGGGGGGGGTTGAAGATGTAATTATCGAATTAAATTACCTGCTTAGTGACCCTTGGAAACTATGAAAGGTATCCATGCTCTGGAGCATATAAAACCTTGACCACAGCACCACCCGCACTGTCTCCAGAGAAATTCAGTGAAAACGGAAAATATTGGATGTTGGACATATATGTGATTGGACATAGGTGGAGAGTGCTGAACTAGCGCTGAATAAACAGTTTATATGTACATAACCAATATATTTATATATAGTCTTTTATAATTTATCCAAGACTTGGTCAGAATACCATGTTTCGATATTTTTCAGAGGTACAGCCAAGAACAAAACTTACTTGGTCTCTATTGGTATCACTCATGTAGTGAATGCAGCTGAAGGCCATCTGATGGGATTTGTGAATACCTGCTCCCAGTTTTATCAGGCTTCTGGAATTTCATACAAAGGAATACATCTAGCCGATCTGGCTGCGTCTGATGCTTCCAAATACTTCAAGGAAGTGACGGATTACATGGATAAGGCTCTACAAGCTGGAGGTACCTTTACCCATGACTTCTGTTTATTATTATCGCATTTTTAAATGAAAATAGGTTCCATTCCAAGAATTTTGAGACCAACGCACTCTCCTACGAAATAGTTCTTTTTCTTTGAGATTTCAAAGTTCCATTCAAAAATATAAGCAGAAGTCATGGGTACTCCTCATTGGTCTTTAGCTACACTTTTGCGAATTGTTGAAGGGAATAAGATGTTGCAATGGCTACCACATTGAGAGTTGTTTAATTTTTACATCTATATTATCTATTGAATGTCAGTAACACAACAACTGAGCATTTAAGCGCATCTACTTAATTTACATTCGTACAATATTTTAACAGTTAGTCGAGTTAACTGCCCAATGGCTGTACTCTAGAAGAGATTACCCACACTACACTGTGTCACATGGTGTCATTAGTTCCAAGGTTTTGTCCTGTAAAGTCGCTGGACGACATTGCTATTGTGTAGGAGATGAAGAACTTCAGGGTTTGTATGTCCATGTGGTGTTGGTGATTGCGCCACAGAAGTGAACTTTAATTTGTAGTTTTCATAACATACTGTTCCGATCCGTGAACAGCTTATCGGTAACCCCTTCCACCTTCACCTCGGACCACGTTGCGCTTGGCCATTCTCCCTGCGGCTGCTGCGTTAGCATCAAATCATTCATCCTATTTCTTCAATACGAAGTCATCCCTCTGTTTCTTGTATAAAACTCCCGGCTCATCAGAATTCCAGGACTCTTCGTCAATCGTCATCTACTACCCACAAACAGCCGTCTTCCACCATCACTACTTTCGATTCGTTGCAGACCAAGTGCTAACGCAGAGTGCTACCTTCTCCACTGATTTCGGCAGCTTCACCATATCTCTCCAAACTTCAGCGTGTACCACCTTTGTGAGTGGATCGAAACGGTCAGAACTCATTTCTTTCTTTTTTTCGTATTATCAACGGACGAACTCAATGTCTACCAAATTTGCCTGCATGGAAATCCCGATTTGTACGTCATAATACATAAAATTAAGCATTCATTTAGGAGGAGTCCTTAGGTATTGTTGTATTTCCATTATTTCAAGACGTTATCACTACTTTATTTTATTTATGTAATTTCATCGAAACTACGTCAGCCACAAAAAATAAAAGAGGTTCTAGTTTGGATAATTGCTGTGTCATTTCTACATACCCCACCTCTGCTCAGAACCATAATTGGTATCAGAGCGTGGTTTTGACGTGCAAATTGATAATATCGTAATATATTCCACAGCAAAGCCTGTATGAATGCATTTCCGATAATATTTTACCATACTGTATTCTTATATGCTTGATTTACCAAATTTAGTTGTAACACGTTTCTCATTCATTGTAATTATATATACGCGTACGTACCTAATTATACGTCGGCAGTATTATCATAGTAGGTGTAGGTTTTTTTCCAGTTTATATTCGTCACGTTATACCTATTCGTCGCAGTACAACTGCTTATTACACCTACTTACTTGAATGCTATTTGTTTGTATCGGGTGAATAAATCACGATAAGAAAAACGGTTGAACGGAGAGTAAGTTAAATCCTTTATTAAACACCTATTAACGTTGATAAAAGGGTAAAGCGTTAACAATATGAAATTATCGCAACGAACAACTTAGACGTAATAATAATAATGGCCGCCTTGGGCTAATAATGGGGAGAGGGGAGCGATCGATATTGGGAAGCAAAATCGATCGCCGGCCCGCCAACAGAACAACCGGATCCACCCGGTCACACCGGGAGCACTCTAGTGGGAGAATTTCGAACTGCTAGCTTCAGTTCCAGATACCCACTACCTACCAGGCCAAACATCCTCCCCCCACGAATGAGGGACTCATTCTAACAGGCCCCCCCTTAAAAAGCACTAGCGGGTATTAACAGTCCTTAGGTAACGGGCAGAGTTTAACTAACGGGCGGAGTTTTTCCCCATTACCGGAACGGACCTTGGCAACGCGAGTTACCCCATCCTTACCGGGAATCAAGTCCACGATCACACCCATGGGCCAGGACAGCGGGGGAATGTCATCTTCCTTAATCAACACCACATCACCAATTACAGCAGGACGATCAGGGGTATTCCACTTAGCTCGGGTCTGGAGCTCTAACAGGTATTCGGAGTGCCATTTCTTCCAAAACTGGCCAACCAGATTGGAGACGAACCTCCACTTGGGTGCCAAACGGGAACTGAACTCAAAAACGTTGCTCTCAGGCAACGCGGTAAGTGGGCGTTGAACGAGGAAGTGAGCGGGGGTGAGCACCAGTATGTCATCAGGGGAGGAGGACTGATGAACGAGTGGGCGACTGTTAAGGATGGCCTCAATTCTAACGGCAACAGTACTGAACGTTTGAAGCGTGGTGGTTTGGTCCCTTAAATTCACCTTTAACAGTCGTTTAGCGGATTTTACAGCGGCCTCCCACAACCCGCCGAAGTGGGGTGCCCGAGGTGGAATGAACATCCATTCGACTCCTCTATTGGCAAGTCGCTCAGCTATTTCAGAATCAGGGTCAGCGGGATTGGTGGAACGGATTCTATTAAAAAGGTTGGAGGTACCCAAGAAATTACGACCGTTGTCGCTCCAGATGGCGGACGGAACTCCCCGACGACCCATGAAACGCTCCAAACATTGGAGAAACCGATCGGTACTTAGATCCATGACCACTTCCAAGTGAACGGCTTTGGTCGTGAAGCACACAAAAACGGACAAGTATACTTCAACAGCACGAGCACCGCGCAACCCAGCGACCGAAACGGTGAAAGGACCGCAAAAGTCAACTCCGACCTGCTCGAAGGCAAAGGCAAGGGTAACCCGGGCTTCAGGGAGCTGACCCATCGTGGGTTAAAACGGTTTGGGCTTAATTGAAAAACAACGGGTGCAACCGGATAAAACTCTATTAACAGCATTTCTTCCATCAATGATCCAGTATCGGGTACGCAGGTGGGCCAAGGTGGCCTGCGGTCCCACGTGCATGCAAGCAGCATGAGCATAACGAATAAGAAGCGGTACCAAAAAATCGGAGGGTTTGAGCAGAGCTGGGTGTTGGGTTTCAAAAGAGCCAGACATATTGGACAAACGCCCCCCTACGTGAAGTATACCATCGGGATCGGAGAAAATCGCTAGCTGTTTCATTAGCTTGGTGGGCTTGGCTCCTTTAGCGGTTGCCTCCAGAATTTCAGGCAGGCTGCGGACTTGAGAACGGTGAACAAGCACCGAATCAGCCCTCCTGAGCTCAGCAGTGCTCAACGGCAATCTGGCCTGGGGCACCGAGTGAGAACGTCGGATTTTACAATGATTAATAAAACGGAGCATCCAGGCCGTCACTCGGCGTAAGACGGTGTAGGAGCCGAATCGGGCTTCCCAAGGCGTCTCAGCGGAGCCAACGGCTACAATTTTGGATGAGGCACGGATCTCAGCGGAAACAGAGTCGGGCTTCAGGTCAGGGCGATCCTCCTAATCGGCCACAAGGAACGATCGGAAGCCAACCAGGGAGGACCAGTCCACCACAGCGGGCACTCAACCAACTGATCAGGTCTAGCCCCACGAGAAGCAATATCGGCCGGGTTATCGGGGGAGCGAACATGGAACCAGTGTTCCTTGGGTAGATGGAAGAGAGTCTTAGACACTCTATTGCCTACAAATACCTTCCACACCGGAGCGGGGTCAGCAGTGAGCCAAGATAGGACAACAGTACTATCCGAACAGGCAATTATTGCTGAATCAGGAACGGATGGATATTCCGAACGGACGCGAGTCATGGTTTTTCCCAGCAGTTCAGCCGCTAGCAGTTCCAAGCGGGGAATTGACTGGGACTTCACCGGGGCGATTTTGGCTCGAGCTAAAATTAAGCGGGTATGGAAATTATCGTCCATGAAAGATACATGGTAAACGGTGGCGGCGTAAGCCTTTTCGGACGCATCAGCAAAACCCACTAACCATTGAACCGGGGCATCCACACGGATATGACGAGGGATGACAACAGATTGAAGTGATTCAAGGGTGCTAGCGAGAGCCGTCCACTCGCGAACAATTGAACTCGGTAGTGGGTCATCCCACTCGTACTTGGAATGGCAAATTTTTCGTTGAATGAAACGGGCTTGGACGGAAACAGGAATGACCCACCCAGCGGGGTCATAGATGCGTCCAACCTGACTTGCTAACTCCCTTTTGGTATGAACGGTGGGGGAAACTGGAACCTTAAAGAAGAATGAATCAGATGCGGGGTTCCAGGAAATTCCTAACATTTTTAACGGTTTCTCGTCATCAGGGTTCAAACATACAGTGACAGAGGGGGCTAACCGGTGCTCATCGGGAATACCGGAGAGCAACTGATCGGAATTCGAAGCCCATTTATGAAGCTCTAGCCCAGCGGTAGCCAACAGCGATAGCAGTTCGTTCCTAGCCTGTAACACTGAGCTCAAAGAGCTCCCCCCACCATGCACGTCATCAATGTACGTGTTTTCCTTCAACAATTTGGAGGCAACCGGGTAGCTCTGTTCGTTTTCGTCCGCCAAGTGGCGAATGACTCGGTTTGCTAGGAACGGTGCGGAAGCTGTTCCATACGTAACGGTTGTAAGCGCGAAGTCCTTAACAGGCTGATCGGGAGAGTCTCGCCAAACGATTCGTAACAGGTCTTGGTCCTCAATCGGGTGCCGAATTTGTCGGAACATTTGCCTTATATCGGAGATGAAAACATAACGGAAGGCTCTAAACCTGGTGAGCATGATAGATATATCGGGCTGCATTTTGGGACCAACTAACAGGATTTCATTCAGAGACCTACCATTAGCGGTGCGCTGAGATGCATTAAAAACGACACGGATTTTTTCGGGTGGATCACCTTCACGGTGGACAGGGTGGTGAGGAATGTAATAATTGGGACAACGGGAAATATCACTAGCATTCAACAGTCTCATGTGGCCCAACTTAGTATATTCACTCATAAACAATCGGTAAGCAGCAGCCAGAACAGGGTTGCGTTTTAGACGGGACTCCATGCGGTACAACTGTCTGAGGGAGGTTGTGTCTGGATTCACCCAAAGCGGTAGGCGCCTCTGACAACGGGAGAGCAACGGTGTAACGGCCAGTGTCATCTCTACTAACCGATTCCAAAAAAAGCCTCTCAGCTAGGTGATCCTCAGGTGACCAGGGAGCAACGGGCTCAACGGACTCAATCTCATACATCTGACGCAACAGATCATCCGTTGAAACCGCTGCAGTCACAGCCTTGACCAAACTGTCATCATCGGAGACGGGACTAGTGATAGACGGGAAACTAAATACGCTGGGGGCGACCGGTTGGAAATCGGAAGTGCAGACTCTGGCCGCTAACTGAAATAAACCAATCGGTTCTTGAGCGGGTTCAACAGGAGGGACTACAGAGAACAGATTTCTAACGGGAGTCAAACGAATGGGCTCATTTCGATCAGTGTTTTCAACACTTTGATTACGAAACGGGAAACGAAGGAACAGCTTTCGTTGAGGTTTAGGGTTAGCTGCTACCAATTTAAAAACAGGAGCGAGTTCCCTGAGCACTTGAGAGTGATAACCCGTTGGTAGGAATTTTGAAACAGTGAAAACGTGAGGATCCAACAAGGAAGGGTAAGCAGCTTGTCGTCTAGCGGTGATGAGGAACGGGTGTGGTTCTATTTTGTTAACAGAATCACTACTGGAATAGTTGGTCACATGATCATAGCGGCCAAATCTAACAGACCTTTTGCGAACGGGAGGGACAGGTCCAAGGACCAGAGTGCCCAAATCAGTCTCACAAAATCCAGCCTCAGTGGAACGTGGGAGCAAGCGAGAAAAAACGTCGGCCCCCAGGATAGCCTGAACATGGTGGACGGTTTGAAACTGAGGATCGGCTAACAGGGGTCCCATGGGTGTGGCCCTTGGCCATAAAGCAGGGTCCCAGCATTGACTAGGCAACGGTGCCAAGGGGCGATCCATAACAAATGCTTCAAGCGGGATTATTCTATCAGAACGAGTGTGAAGCTGAATTATCACGCTGTTGTGAATAGGATTGGAACTCCCCCCTATTCCTCCCACAATACCCTTCATGGGGATCAATTTCAATCCCAACTGGTGAACGACTATCGGTGAAACGATATTGACTTCGCTTCCAGAATCAATTAGTACCCTAAAATTTATTGGTACACCCTTACAGGAGGAAAGCGGGACAACGGCTGTGGGAAGGAGCCCAGACCGAGATAACTTCAAACAGGACTTATTGGTGACGTCAACCTTGCTAGGGGTTTGGGAAGAGCCTGCTACACCTAAGTTGGAAGGCTCAATCCCAGGAAACGGGCCCCTGAAAAGACTACGACTAACCGGACTGGCAGTGCAATGAGGTTTCCCCAACCTGGGTATATCACCGTTAGGTTTCAACGGTAGGTTACTTCCTCGAAGCCAGTCGGTCCTAGGGACGATCATGCACCTAGTTCTACCTAAAGGTTGACGTCGAACGGTAGGAAACTTAACGGTAGTGCTCCCTAGTGATAACTCGGAAGAAACGGGATGAACGATCGCATACCTTCATAACAGGGGGGGATTGAGCGGCGGAATCGACGAGGGGCCGGAGCGATGACCCCTCCTCCGGAGCTGGGCCACGGTAGCGGGTTGCCGAACAACGGGTCCAGTGGGCGGCTGGCTCCTCTGGATAGCTCCTTCTTCCGGGACGGCAGTCGGGGTTGACGGTGAAGAATGATGCGAGGGAACAAAGTAACTTTGTTTCGAGCCGGACGCAACTGGGGAGCTTGGAGCGGAGGGCATGTGGAGCAGGGTATGATGTGGCTGACCACAGTGACATCTTCTCTCCGACCGGCATGATTCCACTGGGTGGAGCGTTGAGAAACAGTTCCGACACTCTCGGAGCTCCTGAATGGTGCGAGCGCGATCGGGCACACTCAGTTCCTTAAAGTCGGGGCAGCGATACAGGAAGTGGTCCCGATGGCAGAAGTGACATCTTGCTTGCCGAGCGGGGGCTGGATGAGTAGCACTGAGAACGGGTGCCGAGGGCTGAGCGGAACGAATGGGTGTAACGGCTGCGGCTTGGAGCGGAGACTGCTGCCTACCCGAACCGGAGGGTAAAGCGGTAGTTGATCGGAACGGTGACGGCGAACGGGTTCTGGCAGCCGAAGCATAACCCCCTTTCTTCGGTGGCTCCTCGGGGACGAGTCGAGCTATTCGAAGTTCCTTTTCAACAAATGCCATCAAATCGGTGTGAGATGGGATCTCATCCTTTTCCTCCATGACTTCCCTGTTGAACTTCTCCTTAAGTTCGGCCGACAAACGGAGAAAGACAGCCTCAAACAGGAGGTAGTCTTGTAGAGAACTAGTGGGGAGATCTATCATCGCTCCTACCCAAGAACAGGCTTCGTTGACCAATCGGTCCAGGTCGGCAACGGTGGGCGAAACCAATCGGGGTATGGTGCTTCGCTGCGCGAACACCGAGCGGGCTAACCGGTACTTGGAAGTATTTTCAGCTACCAAAGAGTCATATGCGTGCTGATAGCTGCCGCCCTCGAATGCGGAACGGAGTTCGGGAGAAAGTTTGGTAAGGAACTTTTCAAACTTAATCTCCTCCGGAACGTGCGGCATGTCGTGTACCGCACGGTCAAACAGTTTCTTGAACTCCGCAAAGCGGGCGATCTGACCGCCGAAAACGGGAACGGTTGTCAACAGCTCATTCATCATTCTGATTTCCGTGTAACATTGATCATGCGTCATACCTTGCTTATCAACAATTTCCGCTTGCTGACTCGGGATTCGCTCGGCTACACGACTGATAACGGTGGCAATTTGCCGGATTAGCGACTCCTCCGTGAGTTTGTCAAATTGAGCGCCTTCTACGTCGTCCAAGAAGGCCTCTCCCTTCCGCAAGTTAGCACTCAGGCTATCTGACAGGGCACTTACCGGTTGCTGGTCGAGGAATGCGATCGCTCTGACTGACCAGCGACGTAATTCCTTAAAAAGGTCCCGCTGTGCGTCGGTCAAATTATCGACCACCGCGGAGTCGAGGTGAATCGGGGCGGCGAGCGGTGCCGAGGCGATATCTTCACTCGGAAACGATGGGTCCGGTTGCCGCGATCTCCTTTTGCCTTTAAGCGGCATGACGGCGATCGGAGAACGACAAACAAAACGGAGCAAACGGTGCGAACGGCGAAAACTCGACACGAGGTCGCGAGGTTAACGGGGCTGATCTCGGACGTGCTTGAGATTTCACCAAACTCCCGGGTTTCGGCACCAAATGTTTGTATCGGGTGAATAAATCACGATAAGAAAAACGGTTGAACGGAGAGTAAGTTAAATCCTTTATTAAACACGTATTAACGTTGATAAAAGGGTAAAGCGTTAACAATATGAAATTATCGCAACGAACAACTTAGACGTAATAATAATAATGGCCGCCTTGGGCTAATAATGGGGAGAGGGGAGCGATCGATATTGGGAAGCAAAATCGATCGCCGGCCCGCCAACAGAACAACCGGATCCACCCGGTCACACCGGGAGCACTCTAGTGGGAGAATTTCGAACTGCTACCTTCAGTTCCAGATACCCACTACCTACCAGGCCAAACACTAATTAACCTACTTTAGTATGGAATCGTAGATGCAAGTAGGTTTTATACTCAACGATTGCTTTTAATTTTATTCATTTTACGTACCACTGCCTTAAATCAGTGAATAACTATTTCATTTATCTACATGTTAGGTAATGTACACCGGTTCCAATTTAGGCATTTCACGGATGGCATTCCGTTGATCAGTTTTTGAGTATCCTTGATACTTCTTATATCAGGTATATTATTACTGTTGCACATGTATTGACCTAAATCCTTGTGTACCTACCTCCATAAGTGATATATTTTCTTATCAAGTACCTACCCATTTATTTACATAATATTTTTTGTCTGATGTGTCGACAGCTGATATTGCCGCTCAAACGGCTTCTTTGAAAAGAAAGTTTATTAGCTATTTTAATGAAGTACTTTCTTTTTGTAAACTTGGACGGATGGCCGGTCAGGGTCAGATCGAAGCAGATTGTTTTCGCGGAATGTTTCGTGCATTAGAGCGCAACTATACTCAATCCGAAGCTACTTTATGAGTTATTGACCGTCTTGCATGCACCATCTGAAGCGGGAGTTCCGGTGCTCCCGGTTCAGACCGGTAAGAAATTGTCGAAGAAAACTCGTGAGGCGTACTGTGAAACTAATGTACACTTTGAAAAACTCAATTAAGACAACTAATCTTCAAACTTCCGAGTTGATAGGAGCTAATGCTGCAACCATTATACACTAAAGTAGGTACATCATGCCTTCCCGTAATGACCTTACCTATCATTGACAGTCAGATACTAACATGGCCAAAGTTCAGAGACACGTTTGTGTCGAGGATGAGCCCATTTCAGAAATACTGAAATACCATTATCTTATAATGGTAGTCCCAAGGCTCAGCAGCCGAAGTCATAACTAAAGTTCCGAAGGACGAATCTGGTTTTACGTTGGCATGGGAGGCTCTTAAAGAGGTTTACGATCAGAATCGTCTTTTAGCTGGAGCATACTTGAGTCAGATCACCTCCTATAAGCCCATTCAAAACAAAACTACGAAGGATTCTCTAAAACAGTTCAGCATGCACATCACATAGCATGTCGGCCTTCAAGCAGTCAAAATATAGACGAAGGTGACTTCATACTTCTCCATCTAGCCAGCCAACGTTTAGACCCAAACACTCGAGAACGATTCGATGTGGCGCACAAATCCACCAATTTCCCTACCTTTGATCAATAAATTGGCTAGGTTCATTCGTGACGGTGTTACAGTTGGTGGAATCATCACATTCAATCGACGTCTAACTCTAGTAAAAGTTCATCTTAACCTGCAGCCAAAACTTCCTCGCTAATAGTGACAATAATAAACCGAACGGGACAGGTTGTATTGTTTACCAAAGCCCAGATAAACACCTGCTCAATAAATGGGAGAAATTTATCCATTTGACTCCCGAGGATTCAACGCTCTCCAGTGGTTCAAAGGGTGTAAAAATTTCCTTGCTTATTCATACATGACGATTGCATATAAATCCAAGTGGAATTATCGTCACTGTAAAAGACGGCATCATTCTCTACTTCACTTGGGGGCAACCAATGAGGAGAACGTCAATAATAAACCTACGCCCTCTGAACCCGAACTAGCTCTTCTGACACAGTCACAGTTTGTATTTCATCCGATGAGAGTTCTAAAGTCATTTTAGGTACAGCTTGAGCCTAGATACGCGATGCAAGGGGATATTATCAGCAGATACCTCTTGTAATTGACTGTGGCAGTCGACGTTCTTTTATGATGCGAAGTTGTTTACGCTGATTGGGTCTATCTGCCTCGTCATTTTCGAAAAGAATTTCGGGAATAGATTTGAGGGTGCCAAATGGAAAGTTGGCTGTACTATTCGCTCATACCACAACAGCTCGATCAATCTGCAAACCGATGCTATCGTCGTCAAAAGTATAACTTCATAAATACCACACTCAACTTTACCTTTGGTACTTAGTAAAAAGTTCCATGATTTCGATCTGGCTGGTCCCACATTTATGAAACCAGCGCTGATTGACTTTACTAGGTTCTGAACTTTTTGAGGTTTTTTTTGGGCAGGCTCTGTTGTATCAATTGATAATTCCTCCCCTAAATTATATCCCTCTGTCTTCGGGAACATTGTCATGGGAAAATACTCAGACCTCCATATCGCTGAATCCTGTCTTTGTTCACGTGCTCCGACGTAAACGACCTCCATCAGGATTTAAAGAATTTTGGGCATTGGAGGAAGATACTGATTGTGAAAAAAATTTGTAAGCACACATTATCGCGTAGTTACTGGAAAATAGTCAAGTTACCATTCAAAACTGATGTCGTTCCTTCCCTAATCCTTCACTGCAACTAAAAAGGTTTTTCAACCTGGATTCAAAATTGAAGCGCAGTGCTGAACTTGGCAAAAAATACCACGATTTCATGGAAGAATATGAACTAATGGAGCATATGAGTCCAGCTCAATCCCCATCCAGATACTTCATACTCCATCACCAAAATTGATCGAAAAAGACGCAACCTACACATGGTATTTGACAGGAGCTCTCGAACGCCCAATGGATCCCTAAATGATCATTTAATAATAATAATAATAATAATAATAAGCCTTTATTCTGCTGGGTACAAGGTACAGTACATAGTGCAGACATGAATTACATTAAATTTCGAATTAAGAACAAATAATGACGGCAGTAAACTATGAGTTAGGGACAGATTAAAATATGAATTTGGAGGCTATACAAACAAAAACAAAAATAAAGTTATGGGCTAATTATAATACATATTTACATATATATATAATATATATATTATGAAAAAGGGGATGAAAAGGGAAGGGGTGAGGGGGGAAGGGGTGCATGTATATCCAAGATTTCATCTCTCAGTTCTGAAATGGTCAATGAGTGCCAACCGGAAACGTCCGAGGGTGGGCAACGAAAGTAAAGACTTTGGAAGGGCGTTCCAGATCCTAGCCCCGTACACCTGCAATGACTTGCTAAAATAAAGTCCCTCATGTGACGGAATTAAGTAGCCTACAGATCGCTCAGAGGAGGACCTGCAGAACAATGAACGCAAGTATGGAGGAGTGGAACCTTTCAAAAATAAAAACATAAATTTGAGAATTCTTAAATTAAAATAATCGTCAAGAGGCAAACAAAGAATGGAATATCCACGAACTGAATGGCGAGGCTTAATGTCATGTACATAGCGAATACAAGCATTATATGCAACTTTTAGTTTATTACAAAAAACAGTTGAAAGCGAACATGAGATGAACATAGAACAGTAAAGTAAATGAGGGAGAACTAGGGACGTGGCAAGTCTTTTTTTGAGGGAATGGGGAGTTAATCGAGACAGGCGCCTCAGGCTATGCAGCGCTCCGTAAATACGACTGCATACATGAGTCACGTGATGTTCCCAGGATAAAGTGCTGTCAACGTAAACTCCAAGATTTTTAACTCGGGATAAGTAGGGTACAGGCACACCATCAACAAGTAAAGGTGGAATGGGGTCAGTAGGTATTTTATGCTTGTACACAATGATAGCCTGAGTTTTCTTTGGATTAACAACAATTCCATTTCTATAAGCCCACCTAGCAACCTCCAGCAAATCAATGTTAAGCTGATGCACTGACTCAATCAAGTGCTCACTCAGTTTACTAGGTAAATAGATCTGAAAGTCGTCAGCAAACATATGATGTCGACAAAATCGCAGGACATTTGGTAAGTCGTTCACAAAAAGTGAAAACAACATTGGCCCTAAAACTGTACCCTGCGGAATTCCCGCAAGGACCGGAAGAGACTGTGAGGAACCACCACCGTGTGATACCAGCTGCATCCTCCCCGACAAGTAAGAAGACACAAGAGTGCAAGCAGAAGTCGAGAATCCAAAAAGGGTACTTAGCTTCTTGATGAGCAACGGATGCGACACAGAACCAAAGGCGTTCTTAAAATCAAGCAATACCATAAAAGTGCACTTCCCTTGTTCCACCCCAGACCTCACATCCTCAAAGACCCTCATTAAAGCAGTCTCACAACTGAAACCCCTTCTAAATCCCGACTGAAAAGGTGACAGCAAGCCGTTTGTCAGAAGATGCTCGTTGATCTGGAGCTGAACAATTACCTCAAAAGCCTTACTGAGAACAGGCAAAATTGAAATTGGACGAAAATCAGAAGGCTCGGAGGGATTAGAAACCTTGGCCAGGGGTCTGACAATTGCGGACTTCCAAGCGGAAGGATATGAAGAAGTGGTCAAAATATGATTAAATAAATATGTAATATGTTCAAGGAGTAAGGGTAAAATTAAAATAAGAAACTTCCTCGGAATTGAGTCACTCCCAGTAGCATTGGATGAAATGGATTTAATTGCCAAGTCAACCTCAAGAATATCAACATTACGAAAGGCAAACTCAGGAACACTGGAGCCCGAACACACGGTGGTTACCGAACTCACATCAGGGCTGGAAGAGAAGAAACATCAACAAAATGAGCGTTGAGCTGGTCCAAACCAACAGGAAGGGAGCCAACATCAGCATGTTTATCCTCACAAAGACCAAACTTCCTAACATTACTCCAAAGAACAGCTGGAGGAAGCTTAGGGTCAAGTTTATTCAGGCCAATTTTTTTATTCTCATATCTAATCAATTTCTTAACCCACGCCTGCAATCTACAGTACCTATCCCAATCCGCGCCAGGCCCAGACTCACGCCACTCAAAACCAGCCACGTCCCGCATTCTCATTGCACAACGGATTTTGGGTGTCAAACAAATATTATTGCGTCTTTTAATTTTGACCTCATGGAGAGGAGCATGGTGGTCCATAAGATCTACGACCTGCTTGTTGAAGAATGAAGTCATCTCATCAGTAGAAGAAGTGCAATACATGAAGTTCCAATTTCGGGACAAAATATCCTGTTCCAACAACGTTTTGTCAATACTATCAAAATTACGACACTGGATGATTTTCTTTTTGAATCTTGGAACAGGGAATTTGAGGGAACAGATCAACATTTTATGCCTGCCCAGGGCAGGTAACAAAGCTTGGGTATAAGTGAGAACTCTAGATGGCCTATTAGAGATAAAATGGTCAATCCACGTTTCACTATTGTCACAAATGTGAGTCGGAGTAGAAGGCAGAATGGACAGATTCATGGAAGACAATATAGAGAGCCATTTTCGACTTGTGGCAAAGGTCACCCATGAGAATGACATCACTGTAGCAAGGAACCAAAGATGACAAAGCGCCCTCAAGGGCATCAAAATTATGAGGTGTTTTTGGGACATAAACCACGCCTACAAGAATTTTACAATTATGTTTAAGCTCGACTTCAACAAATAAATACTTGAAAAACGAACCACGGTCACTAGAAAGAACTGTTTTAGCTTTCAACGAGTTTTTATAGTAGAGGGCAACACCACCACCTTTCTTCTTAAACCGATCATTCCTCAAGATTCTAAACGAATCAAGGTTAACCATGTTATTTGGTAACGTACTCTTGAGCCATGTTTCTGTAATACCTATCAGGTGCGGTTGGCAACCCCTCATAAGAAATTTAAGTTCATCAATATGTTTTGGTAGAAGAGCAGCTCTGTGGAAATACATCAAAAGGGTCAACACTAGACAAAGAAGAAGTCAAGCTTGAATCAGGGGTGAAGGGATCGCTAGTAGATTCAAATGATATATCAGGTGCAAGAAGAAAACTGCCACAATCACTATTAGCTTCACTGGGGCAGGTCTGGAACGAGTCATCAGAACAAGACAAGACAATGTTGCCCGCCATCCACCCAAGGTGAATCCAGCCGGAACACAAAGCCAACAGAAAAATCAAAGGAGAAGCTGAAATCCATACATGCACAGAAGAGGGAGAGGGGACGGGAAGGGTATATTGTAATTAATTGTATCAAAATGGTAACGAATTAGGCGTCAAAACCAGTGTGCAAGATGCGTGAACTAGAAGTAATGACACACAAAAGAAAAAAGTTGGTGCGTTCGCATAAACAAGAATTATGTAAAAACAAGCAAATTATACAAAACACTAGAAAGAGAGAAAAAATAAAAAACGCACTCAGAATTAGGTCTAAAAAGAATTATGTAAAAACAAGCAAATAATACAAAACTTGAGAGAGAGAAAAAAGATAAAGCGCACTCAGAAGTAGGTCATTTACTCGCTCCTAGCTGCTCCTGTTCCCTGTTTCGCCGAAGCCATTTGGGACGCTGGTCAATAGGAAGTGACGGAACATTTTTGGTTTTCTCCATAAAGTCAGACATCGTCGTCGCCGAGTAGATCCGGTTGTTGTGATTCCATTTAATCACCCCATTGGATGTCCAAACCTGTTTAAAGGGAAATTTCCCAAAAGCAGCATCCAGAATTTCACGACGCAAGTTTGTCAAATCCTCAGTTATCATGTACTTACCCAGTTCCCTTACAGTTCTTCTTATGACGAAAAATATCCATTTTTTGGGCATGTTTGTGTAAGGTGACAATGACAGGCCGGGCTTTTGGAACTAATGACTCAGGGGCAACGTCATACTTCCCAATACGACGTGCACGAACTATGGAGTTGATGGAAATTGGGACAGATGGTCTAACAGTCTCATTGATAACAGTGATAACAGATTTTTCCAACTCAAGTTCACGAGCGTGGGGATCAAGCTCTTGCATTTCTTCTGGAACACCTCTTATACAAATATTCATGGAACGACGAATCTGTTGCTCAGAATCGATCATAGTAATGAAATCGCTTCTTACCTTGCCCAAACAAACACGAACCGAACTATCAACAACAGCTGATAAGCCTTTACGCAGCTCGGTTTCGAATTGCGACAAGTTAGGATCATCCTTAGATACGGGAAAAAACTTAGTAAATGTGTCCATTAACGACTGAATAGTAGACTCAGTGTCAATCTCGTTCGTAATAGAGGAAATATCCAACTCCCTCGTAGCAGACGCAGCCACAACCTCCCGTCTCCTACCACTGCGGGGGAGCCGATTAGCAAGGTCATCGCAGTCCTTCACGTCCTTTCCTTTTTTCGGCATTGTTTTATGAGCACAATTACAGTCAAAACAACTAGTTAATCACTTGATGGTAGCAATGGAACGCAACAAACAGTCAAAAACAGTCACACATCGAGAGCACCAAACAGTTCACTCGAAGGCCGCCGCCATTTTTTTTAATGGTTGGCGAAACACTAAAAACGGACATTAGAGATATTGTCCTACATTCTAGATCTCATGCGATCATATTTGTGATTGATATAGTCAAGATGTGTTGAAATACACTGATCGATCCTGTTGGTAGATCTTATAAACACATTTACTGGAGAGCCAACCCTTCTTTCACCCTACAGGTTTTTCAATATTAAATACCATCGTATATAATATGGGTTGTCTTCCCCGCCTTTCATGGCACTTCGAGTAATTTGTCAAGTTGATATGGATGAGAGTCATAAATACCTGCTGGCTGTCCGTCTTGATGGATCAATACGTCTATGTAGATGACATAGTTAGTAGATGTAGTTCACCATCTTAGGCGTTAGAACTTCAACAGAAATTTATTAACATCATGAAATGTGGCGGTTTTGACCTCAGCAAATGGGCGAGCAACAGCCCAGAGATCCTCCACTCAGAATCCCGATGAATCCAGCTTGAAAGTACTCGGTCTAGGATGGGAACCGTCACTAGATACTTTTTTTTCAAAATTGTGTCATGCCAATGCTCATTTACAAAAAAATCCATTTTGTCACTGGTGGCGACAATATACAATCCTTTAGGGTTTTTAGCTTCTACTTTGTTTTTCTGACTGATTGAGTACATTTGTATACAAGAAATTTGGAAGTGTGGCCTAGACTGGGATTAACTACTCAATCAGTCTTTGGCATCTCCATGGAAAATTGTCCTGGAACAACTCCATGTTATATCCAAAATCAGAATTCTAGATTTGTCTCCTCTACTCAATCATGTTATCATCAACTCGTATCCTTCTCGTATTTCGTTAGCGTTTTTCGTTCCCGAATAAACATAATATGTAAAATATGGCATAAAATGGAATTTCAATCCTCTGCTGGCTCCGCATTTCGGAGGCATTAGGGATTCGGGGGTATGCTCCGTCAAACGACACACAAAAACCTGTATTAATGACACCCCGTTACATTCGAAGAATTTTCTACACTCTTCTCTAAATTTGAAGCCATTCATGATATCATGATTCAAGGCCAATATGCTCCTTGTCAACAGATCCCTACAAGAGTGATTACTTTCCCCCTGGTCACTTCTTGGCTGGCGGGCCCCTTCTAGCCTTACCTGAGCCGAATATTTTGGACAGAAAAGAAAATTTCCTGACAAGGTGGCTGCTGGTAAAGCAAATGTACCAGCAGTTCTGTGTCATTGGAATAAAGAGTATTTTGTGACCTCGCAGTGGCAGTCCAAATGGACAACTTCCTCTTCGTATCTATAGGTCGACGACTTCATTCTTCTCAAGGACTCCAACTCATCAGTGATGGAATGGCTGTTGGGCAAGGTAGTTACCCATCCTGGTGTTGAAGGAGTGGTTAGGGTCGTTACTGTTCAAGTCAGAGAGAGATATCTCTACTATTACTGTTCAAGAGCAAAATAGATATCTCTTTTCGGTCTAACTCTTTTGGCAGAAGAGATTTTTATAGTATCCATGACAGTGTTATTCAGTACTTCTGAAAGAGAGAGTTGGCGGCCATCTTGGCATTTTCGATTTCTCTTAGAGAGACACCTAATTAGGTGTTGTTTCCCGAAAGAGAGAGTCTCTTTCTCATTTGTTTGATAGTAATATTGGGTATCATCCTTCGTTCATCCGCTACCACATCGGTCATTTTGATTTTTTTTTTTTTTCAACCCCTAAAAGGTAATTCTATTGTTCATTAAAAATGTTTACATATTATCGATTCGTGAATAAAAACGTCCAAGTACGGGTTGAGGTAGGCCACAGGAGACAGTAAAATAAGGGATTCAGTGAAATAGTTGAACCCAGGAGACAATTTTCAGAATAGATAATCTCTTTTCACTATATGTTTTAGTGAATAGGCACAGCATGCTTCAAATGAGGGCGGCCAGCCTCACAGCCCTGCTTCCTCTTGCAACACTAGCTCATGATCTATGCAAAATTTAAAAAAGTTAATTGTTTATAATTTAATTTTTTGCATTTGCGGCATTTCAAACATACTGTTCCCATCCGTGAATGGCTTATCGGTAACCCCTTTCACCTTTACCTCGGACCACGTTGTGCTCGTCCATTCTCCCTGCGGCTGCTGTGTTAGCATCAAATCGTTCATCCTATTTCTTCTATACAAAGTCATCCCTCTGTTTCTTTTATAAAACTGCCGGGTCCAGAATTCCAGGACTTACTTCGTCGATCGTCATCTACTACCCACGAACAGCCGTCTTACCACCATTAATACTTTCGATTCGTCACAGACCAAGTGTTAACACAGAGTGCTACCTTCTCCGCTGATTTCGGCAGCTTCGCCATCTCTCCAAACTGCTTGGACGTCGGATGAAGGAATCGAGCGTTTACCACTTTTGTGAGTGGATCAAAACGACCAGAACTCCTTTCTTTCTTTTTTCGTATTATCAACTGACGAACTCAATGTCTACAAAATTTGCCTCCCGGGAAATCCCGACTTGTACATCATAATACATAAAATTAAGTATTCAGTTAGGAGGAACTCCTTAGGTATTGTTGTATTTTCATTATTTCAAGACTTATCACTATTTTATTTTATTTATGTAATTTCATCGAAACGTACGTCAGCCACAAAAAATAAAAGAGGTTCTAGTTTGGATAATTGGTACCTATGTCATTTCTGCATACCCCACCTCTGCTTAGAACCAGCTGGTTATAGATATCACTTGTTCATTCAACATTATTGGCAAACTAGTTACTTTTGATGTGATTAGATTTTAGTTCATTCAGTTTGAGAAGCCATGTTTTTGGTCCATTCACTGATATTTTAATGGTACGCTTTAGTTTTAAAGTTGCTTCTTTGACGGATTCCCTACCGGTAGTATGGCAGTATCCACAGAAGTAGCAGTGGTTGTTCCTCGTTGCTTGGGACATTGTTCATATAATGAAGATATATCAGCGGCCCAACTACACTTCCTTGAGGAACCCTCCATGTTGTAACAGTCTGCGAGGGTCCCGGGCCGTCAACCTGCTGCAGGTGTGGGCCTCTATGGAGGTGCCGAAGGATCAGCTCCTCGGATCCTCCCAGCCGTTGAGTGTCAATTTCCGAGCTCAAGGGTTCCAGCTTTATCGCTGTGCCTATTGCCTCACTACCCTAGGTGGAGGTGGGGGGACTGCTGTGACCTTGGCTGAATCCCATGATTTTATAGATCGATGTGATCGATCCAGTCACAGCCCGGAACCGACAGGATGGGAGATACACTACCACCTGAGCCACCCCAGACCCCCTTCCACCGTTTCCTTGAGCCTGCCTTAATTTTCTTAAGGCACACACGTTCAGGCTTCACTCTGAAATATCTTTCTGTGGCTATGATTTTAACAATAGGTAGAATTGGTATGGTAAATCTCTTATCGTAGTCCTTCATGCCAGACCTGTTTAATTCTTTAAAAGCGTCTTATTTGGTAAGTTATCGAGTGGCACAGGCAGGTAAAGCTCATTCCATCGCCGAAACCCTCATAAAACCGTGTGTTAGTGATATTGTCTCTTGCATGCTTGACGATAAAGCAGTTAAACTTGTGACATCAGTGCTGTTGTCAAACAACACTGTAAAAAGGAGGATACTTGATTTATCAAGTGATGTGAAGGAATCGCTGGTTTCTCGCATCAAACACTTGTCGTTTTCTCTCCAAATCGACGAATCTACAGACATAGCGGGGTTGGCAGTTTTATTGGCTCTTGTCAGCTATGAATACTCCGGATGTTTCGAGGAGGATCTTCTTCTGTGCCACTTCCGGCCAATACAACAGGGGTAGAAATATTCCGTTTGTTCGACGATTTTTTTTTACGATGAACGAAATTCCTTGGAGTACCTAACTGCATTGACGTGTGCACAGATGGTGCAAAAGCAATGACTGGCCCAACGGTTGGAACGATTACGAGGATAAAAGAAAAAAAAATCTAAAAATTGCCGTAGCAGTCATTGTGTTCTTCATAGACATGCTCTAGCGATGAAACAAATGCCTGCCTCTTTTAAGAAAGTTTTGGATGAGTCTGTTCAAATGATTAGTTATTATATAAAAGCGCGGCCGTTAAAGTCAAGACTTTTTGTATTACTATGTGATGATATGGGAAGCCTTCACAATTCCCTGCTTCTCCACACAGAAGTGAGGTGGTTGTCTCGTGGGAATGCACTTTCACGGTTACAGGAGTTACGTTCTGAAGTCTTATCTCTGTTGTTAGACCACAATATCAAATTGGCCAACGTTTTTAATGATGAGAGATGGCAGTGTATACTTTCGTATTTATCAGATATTTTCATGAAAAGAATGAGCCTTTCTCTGCAAGGGATGAAATTCACAACTTTTGAAGCTAATGGCAAAGTTCGCGCATTTAAAAGAAAAATCCAGTTTTGGGTTGAATCTGTTCAGAAGAAAGAGGTGGAGTGTTTTCCTGTGTTAAATAATTTTTTAGATGAAAACAAACTGGGTCTTGAGAAAATCACTTTGACTAATGAAATATGTGAACATCTTCGCGATTTGGAGGAGTCCCTTGAGCACTACCTCTCTTCAGCTCGAGATACAATTCTGCAAGAACATGGTGCATGGTGGTGTGGTCAAACCGTTTTCAGTTTCAAAAAAGCCAACTAGTCTATCGTCAAGTGAATACGAATGTCTGATAGACATAACTTCAGACTCCACCTTGAAATCTACTTTCGAGTGTGATACTTACTCCCATTTTTGGCTCCGCCTGGAAAACAAACTTGTTGAAACCGCTTGTTGAAAAAGCGAAACGGGTTTTTCATCCTTTTGCCACAACTTGCTTATGCGAATCTGGATTTTCTATCTATGCAGCCACCAAAACTAAACACCGAAGCCGTCTAGATGCTGAACCCGACATCCGACTACGGCTATCAAAAATTAAACCAGATATTTCTAAATGGTGCCAATTAAAACAACCTCATTCTTCCCATTTTTCAAGCTGACTATGTTCAAATCATTACTTTTGAATTTATTCTGTTCGATTGCCTGCAATAGTTTGTTGTACCTACCTATCGATTCCGTTCTGTTCAATTTGATTTTTTTTTTGTAAATAAAGTTGAGTTTGTAAATGTAATGTTTGTTTTCGTAGTGATATTCCCCTCCACCACTAATAATAAGGCATGGCCTGGATAATTTACTAAACTTTTATTTTTTTATTCACGGTGTCCCCGAGAATAACAATGAAAACTTGAACAATGTCATTTCTGGTGTTATCACTGAAAAGCTAAACACATCGCTCTCTATTGACAACATAGCTAAAGCTAAAAGGGTTGGAAAACCTCCAGAACGCCACCATCAGCAGTCACAACTTCTGAAGTTCCGTCCACATCCAACAGAGTTCGCCTACATCCGGTTGTGGTTACTTTCGTGCACAGTCGTACACGCAGTGCAATTTTCACTGCCAAAAGGGCTCTGGCTGGTACTGGCATGTTGATCACCGAGGATCTTTCCTTCCTACGCAGACAGCTATTTGGTGAAGTGGCCAAGAAAATGGGGATTAAAAACACGTGGGCAGCTAATGGAATTATCAAGTGGATTGACTGTGACGGGAAAATTCATTCTTACTGCAGACAGAAAAGAAGAATGACTACAACACAAGATTATGTTTAGGTACCAACCTACTTTCGATTCTAAGAATGTTGTACCTGTTATAAACTTTCCTAGATTTTCTTCTTTCTTTGTTTTGTTTCGTATAAGTATTATAGATAGATTTTTTTTTTTGGAAATCAGAAGCTCTCAGCAATTATCATCGAGTAGTGCAAATAGCACTATTTTTCCATCCTGCCTAATATAAATAATGACAACATTTTTCTGGGAGCAACCTTCAATAACTGTTCACTGAGTTTCAATGAGCACTTCTGTGCTTATCTGCTTCCTATTCTCATTATCCTTATCTCACCTTACTCAGAACTTCTTCCCTCCTTCTCTTTTTCCTCTTTCTCTCCCCGAGTGGCTGACAGCATCTGTTTCACATATTCCAGGATCTCTAGCATGGTGTGGCGTCCAAGCACGGATGATGGATAATTGTGTTCCACCCACCCGCCCTGGCATTCTTCACATTTCTATGAATTCTAGCAAGCCTGGTTCAACTTTTAGCGCTGATTCATCCCCAGCTAACCACAGCATTCGGAATTTCGTGAAAAGCTTTTCAAGCCATGTTTTCCAAATTGCACACTTCAATGCAGGTGGCCTGCCCCGAAACTTGGACGGATTAAAATCTCAATTGATAAATGTAACTTTGATGCAGTAGCTATATCAGAAACGTGGCTCAAGAAAAGTATTCCTTCCAACCAAGTTGCCATTCCTGGCTTCAAGTTAGTTAGTTCTAAATTTGCCCCTACGGAGAATACGTGACAAACGGCCAGAAATTCCTTGGTTTTCCTCGACTCTCAATAAGGCCTAAACACAGAGATTAGTTAAACAAAAAGTGGAAGGGTTCCGGTCTTCCTGGAGATAAAGAGCTTTATCGAATCCAACGCAACAAAGTCAATTCAATAAGGAGGCAGTCGAAAAAGAAACATGCTCTTGCTCAACTCCATCCAGATCTCCATCCCCACACAATTTTTGTAAGCGTTAAGAAAATGGGCTTTCACTCCAGGGTGGAGCTAACTAACGCATGATTTTAGCCCAGATGAACTTAACCAACATTTCACAGCCACGCAAACCACAAGTCACCCTTCAATCCAATCATCCTTTCCTGTTTCAGATGGATTTTCATTCAGAAATGTTGATGGAGAGGAGGTTACTCAGGCCTTGATATCCATAGTCACAGGCCAAAGGGGACGATGGCATTCCGTTACATTTCATTATAACACTTTTGTCTGTAATTATTTCCTATATTACACATATTTTTAATTATTGCATTACATCATCCCAATTTCCGGCAGCCTGGAAGCATGCTGTTGTTGTTCCCATTAATAAAATACCAACCCCCAAGTCAATGAATGATTTAAGTCCTGTTTCAAAGCTGCCTGTGTTGTCCACGGCTCTCGAGAATTTGATATATGGGCAACTGTCATGGTATATTACTAAAAACAATTTTCTCAGCATCTCCCAGTCAGGGTTTCAAAAGCAACACAGCTGTATTACTGCCCTACTTCGGATAACTAAAGATATCAGAGAAGGTTTCAATTTGGGGTTGGCTACAGTGATGGTGCTTTTAGATTTTTCCAATGCATTTGGGACGATATGCTTCCAGACTCTCTTATCCAAGCTACAATCTCATTTCAGTCTGTCATCTTGTGCTCTTAAATCTGTGTCTTCATTCCTCCATCACCGATCGCAAACAGTACAGGTGGGCTCAAAATTGTCTCACCCTTTGCCATTGCATAGTGGTGTGCCCCAAGGAACTGTGTTGGGTCCATTACTGTTCTCGCTATACGTGAACGACCTCCCATTATTCTTGCAATTTTCTCAATGTCACCAGTTTGCTGATGACATGCAGCTCTATCTTACCTGTCCCCTTAATGAAATTCCAAATGCCATAACTAATGTAAATAACGACCTATCATCTATTTTCAAGTATGTCGACACCAATTCCCTAAAGCTCAACCCATGTAAAACTCAGGTGATTATATTTAGCAAATCAAATCTTGACCTAAATTGCACTCCTAAAGTCGTCTTGAATTCTGTCACCCTTCCATTTAGCTCGACCGTGAAGAATCTAGGTGTCCTGTTGCACTACAATTGATCATAGGAGCCACATATTAATGCTTTATGTCGTAAAGTATATAGTGTATAAAGTATTTAAACTCCGTCTTTTCAAGTCCCTAATTCTTCCTGTTGACATATGGCGAAATCCTATTCACTCTTTCAATGGACTGCTCATCTAGCAGGAAATTAATGGTCACGTTCAATAACTGCACGAGGTACCTGTATGGGCCCAGAGGGCATATTTCTGCACACTCCTCCCAAATATTAGGCTGCACTTTCTTCACGTATATTAAAACTAGGGTTCTAAGTATGATCTTCAAACTCCTCCACCCCTCCACCTTTGATAATCCACAGTACCTTTCTGGCCTATTCCAATTCGGACCATCTCCTAGACTCAGCACAGTCAGACTGATTAGTAGAGCCAACTATGCGAAATTCAAATCTTCTTTCTGAATGGCAGGTGCCAAATTGTGGAATAGTTTACCCTTAAATCTAAGGGCGCTACCTTCCTTGGATTCCTTCAAATCTCATGTCACGAAGTTCATTGATAGTCAGCCTCCATAGCAATCATTTCTTTCGACTGTATCTCTTAAATCTTTATATTCACCCCCACTTCTTTTCTTCCCATTGCCTTCTTCACATTTCTAATCTCCCCCCCCCCCCCCCCCACTTACCGAGGCTCACTTTCCTAGCTGACCTGAGCTTTCATTTCGTTTCTTAAAACCCTTGTTCATTTTACTATATATATTTGTTGTTGTTTGTAATGTACTATTATTTACCTACTTTATATTCATTCATGTAATTATAGTTAGTTGTACACAAGGAAGGGACAAAAGTCCCTATGTAAAGATTTTTAAATAAACAAATAAATAAGAAACAAGTTTTAAATTTTACCAGCCTAATGAATTGTAATTCCATTGAGGACAGGATTGGCAAATCATTATCATCAGGTCTACCCAAAAGTGGCACAATGTGTGTTTTCAAGATGTTTGCATACAGCTCTGCTTTTTCATCTGGACTTGTCGCCCATTCCCCATCCACTTTTCTAATCTCCATAATCTTTTCTATTAATCTGTTCAATTTAGCTTTGTCGCAGGGAGCTCTACTCTTCTGCCAGACAGTTCTCGCTTTTCTCTAATAAGCTCTCTAACGTCATGAGGATATGAGACGCTGGTGTTTATAACCGCTTCACACTTTGCCAGGGTGGCGGTCCATGCACCTCGTTGAATACACTTGATAAGGTTCTCAGCTTCATTTTCGAGCTGTACAGGTGTTTTCAGTGCAATGATAAATTGATATTGGAGTGGAGATATGTTTTCCCGAAATGTTTCCCAATCAGTAAGATGGCTGTCTAATTTTGGAGTATTTTCTTTCGTTATGATTCTGCCACTAATTGTAAACTCAATAATTGCACTGTGATCTGGCATTGAACTTCCACAGTCTTCAATGTGAATGAAACTGGTCGATACTCCTTTGATAACAAAAAATCAATGAGATCTGGGATCTTCGTTTGGTCTGTTGGCGAGTAAGTAGGCTTTCCTGAAGAATAAAAATCACAGTGGATTTTTTTTTCCTGGCACAGAATAACTCCCGGCCTTTGGTTGTCGAGAGGCATGAACCCCAATGTGTAGCAAATGGCTGGTGACTGGATCCCTGCATGTGAAACTGAAGGATTCATGACTGCCATACAGGACCAAGTCGTGGCGACTAGGAACTACGGATCGCCAGCTTTGGCCATGTGATAAAAGTGTGGAGCAGCAGCAGGACGGAATTGCAATTCAATTTGACCACCAGCTAAATTATTGAAGACTGAGTCGTGCTGGGATGATATCATATGGTTTTGTGTACTGGAGTTCAACAGGGAAATGAAGAGCTTACTTGGGCATATAAAGGACGCCCAGGCCCACTCCCACACCCCTGCCCCTCATTTGATACTGCCGTAACTGATGTAGTGGCATATATTATTCCCTTTCCGAATTAGTTTTGTTGCCAACTTTGATGAATCTGATGATTGTTGCCAATCTGATGAACCAAGGTTTGAATGTTTGGCTAGACTGTTCTTGAGTTCAGGGTATCTGGGTATTGCCAGAGGGGGCTAGGACACTGCCACCAGAGGTCTAGTGCCTATTCCGTTTAGATAGCTTGCGGTAAATAGGCGGTGCCTGCAAGAGGTTGAATATCGACTTTGAGGGGGACCGGAGCCCAATTGGAACCCGAGCACACCGAATTGAGACCTAACTGGCGAGTGGCTCAGATCCACTTAAGTGAGGTCTGGCCCCAATGTCACCACCCCCATCAGATAGGTACACTTGATGGATCCAGTCAATAGTTGGCACCTGTTAGCGACTTTTTACGAAAATGAGCCATCACAATGGATTGACAATTAGTAGTAGGTACATGCATTTTTCAGCATTAAAAAGAAACATAATTATGTTCAAATATGTTATATATGGCTTTTTAGTTATTTAGTGGAAATCCTTGATAATAAGTGAAGTAAGCAGATTCACTACAACTACTGAAAACCTAGTAGGTAACTGCTGAAGTGTGTGCGTGCAGTCCACATGCTGCATCTGGTCCTGTGGGCCTTTTCTGTGTGCATATTTTTATATGAATATGCTTATATTTTCAGGAAAGGTTCTAGTACATTGTGTGATGGGGATTTCAAGATCTGGGACTATGGTACTGGCATATTTAATGATGAAGAAAAACATGTCAGCAATAGAAGCAATGACCGCAGTGCGCCATAAGCGCAACATCCACCCCAATGATGGCTTCATTCATCAACTAGCTAAACTTGACAATAAACTGATCCGAAAGAGAAGAAGTGTAAGTTATCCTACTGAGTGATGTACTCGTACTTCACTATTACATATTATCCTTAAAATATTATTACCGACTTCTTGAATTGTTTTTTTTTCCCCCGAGTTGTCCTGTACAGCATCATGCAATTTACGATTCTGTGACAAATACTGAATATAGTCGTTGATTAATTTTCATATCCTTGTAAATTACTCTTATTGCTCCACTGATTTCTTGAGCCAAGGGACGTGGAAACGGGATGGTGGAGACAATAACAAACAAACGCACAACAACTTTTACACACTCATTTAATCATTATATATTTATGTGATTAGGCGCAGACGTTTGATCCTGAGTCCTGCTTACAGTAGTATATTATATGGACCCGAAAATCATGAAAACATGCTGTGGGTAATCATACTAATCATTGTGTTGAATATTGGAGGAAGATAGGTGATTAGCATGGAGTAAGAAACGTTGTGCCTATTACTTCTGAGCCTGATTTTGCTATTTTACGATGAATCCATTATTTTTGCTTTTTAAATCGATAGAGCTGTTTCCCGGTAATTATTTGTGCCTCAGATCTCGGATTACTTCTGTTGAGGAAGAAACGGTGTGCCTATTACTTCTGAGTCTGATTTTGCTATTTTACGATAAATCCATTATTTTTGCTTTTTAAATCGATAGAGCTGCTTCCCGGTAATTAGTGTGCATGGATTGAGTTTGTCATGTGTATCATTCACGACTGTAATATGTAGGTCCTACCTATATCATAATTCCTTTCTCAAGGAATGTCTAAGTGAAGCAGTGGGGATTGTGGAATCCCATTTGGAAAATCAACACTTGTCAATCTCGCCTCAAAAATCCATACTCTGCTCATTTCCCTGAAGAAGAAGGCTGCCACTAGAAGATGTAATAGAAATAGGAAATAAAAGATATCCGAATAATACAATTTCTGGGAATCCAACTTACCACTAAGCTAAACTGGTTGCACCATGTAGATTACATAGTAACAAGAGTCGAACCATACGTTAACGTTCTAAGATGCTTCACCAATACCAAGTGGGGTGCTGACCCAACATTAGGTATGTTGTTCTAAAGGTCCACCATTTGCAGCATAATGGGCTATGGCTCGAAATCTTTTATGGCTCAATTGCCCGGTCTCATTTTGTAAAGATAGATAAAGCGCAGTATAAAGCTGTTCGAACAATTTTTGGTGCACTACAGTCTACCCCATAAATGTTCTCCTAATGGAAGCAGGTGAACCCCCCCCCCCTTTCACCTGAGAAGAAAAGTCCTGTCTCACTGTCACATGCTGAATTCCTATAACCATGATCCTTCTGGCTTCTCAAAAATCCGAGATCTTGCCACAGGGCTACCGCTTACAGGGCTAATAAACCGTCTCCTCCTCCAGCCAAAAGATCCTATACTCCAACAGCCACATCCAGCCCCATACACGAATTACTTACCATACTCGTATGTGCCATTTGACCAAAATTTGTACATGAATCCATGGTCATACCCACGGATGGGTCTCTCCAGAACGGGAGATCTGCTAGTGCCTTTTACGACGCCACTACCCAGACAGCATGTCATTGCCGTTCCTGGACTTCCTCCGTTCCCCAACTTACTTTTCAGAGGCACAGGCAATTATGTTAGGTCCAAGGTACATCGTGGAGCACTGCACCAGCAGGCTGGTTGTGATTCTGACCGATTCTAGGAGCAATATTCAAAAATTGCACAAATTAAATCTCGTGAAACGCCTAAAATTCGTTGAATACGAGATTATCAAAACAGAGCACGTCCAGGCTACTCAGGGTAAAACAGCAATCTTCTGCTGGTTAAAGGGCCACTGCCGGATACTGAAAACGAGATGGCTGATACTAAGCCAAAAATCTAGCTACCCGATCCAACTCCAAATGCAAATGCTGATTTTTTCAAAAACAATTTTATAGTTTTTAATAGTTTTGTTGCAAGAGGTAGTGCAGAGTCGAGAAAGTTTTCATACCAAAAGCTACTAGTAAGTATCTACAACTGTTCATATTCAGCAAATTTTGGAAGAAAACTTCAGAGCATTCTGAATATTGATTCATAGATTCCAACATTTATGTATACAGGATGACCTCGAATGGGAAGGTAGGTACTTGTAACTATTCAAATGTGATAAGAATGCTGTGGCGGCAGAGTAGGCAGGCATTCTCCTAAGTATTCGAGGTAGCAAAATACCTAACTCACTGAAGAATGCTATTCAAGTGGTGAAAGGTGGAAATCAATTTCCTGGGAATGAAGAAGTGTAACTAATGTCTGTCCAGTAAGATTAGCCTAATGTCAGCTAATTTTCAAAACTACGTTTCTACTAGTAATTTGAGAGTATATTTTGGATTTGGTTGTATCGACCATTGAAATAATACTGTGCTGTGTTCATTGCAGCAAGTTACAGGGGTTGAGTCAGAGTAAAACAAAGTGTCTCCCAAAGTTTTGATGGTTTATTCCATAATTTGCGAGGGCCAACAATAAAACAAACAAAATGAAGTAAGTAGTAATCTTTCAATATGCAGAATGGTATTCAACAGAATCTACAAACAAGGCGATATCTAGATAAATAGGTACCCGTACTTAGACCCATGGATGGGTACTATGTAACAACCAGCAATAACCTTTCCGGGCCCTATCAGTTGTGAACTGCCACCTTGAGCTAATATGATTATGATATCGCATTCTATTGCGTTCTTAGCCTTCAGAATATGAATGGAGGGCTAATCACAATCGATAGGTTCTGAGTCAGTGTGAAAGTAGACAAGTGTGGTGTTTTATAATAAACCGGCTGGGCCGGGATCTGATTTTCGTTACTGTAAGCAAGGCTGACATCATCAAGAAGGGCCCCAGTAGTAGGTACTCGACAAACCGCAGCCCCTTCCATTCTGAATAAGTAGTGGCCTAAACCTTGTCTGCTGACGCACCACTGTAACATATTGTGCCACAGATATTGGAGTTTTCTGCTCATTCATCTTGGTACCTGCCAAGCTACTGGCGAAGGAATCCTTATGAGCTAGCGTGGAGTTTTTCCAACTCCTGCCATCCCATCTTCGTCGTTCTTACAGCCGCACACAGATCACAAATCAGAAAGATTTGTTTATAGTTGATCGACCCTTGTAGATAAGTACTCAGAATTTTTCATATCAAATGATAGCTAGGTATTCTCTTCAATCATCTTAGTGAGTCTTAACTTTCTTTAGAACGAAAAATCACACAAGAGAAAGTGGAGAATAGGTAAATAGGTTAATCAAATGCAGTACAATAATAAGCATAAACTGTTGAGATACCTACAAGTTCAATTCCATTTATTATATATATATTTCTCCTGTAAAAAAAGAGGTTGAGTGTCATTGCTGAAGCCCAGTTCATTTGTGCATGTCAGGGGTAACTGAGTTATGTTCCATAGTTACCTACCTAATATTTTCTACTTGTTGGTTTTGATTTACTCAAGGATGCATTATTCTCATTCACCTACAATTTTTCTACATATAAAAAGCAAGATTGTTGGCTCTTCATGTGAAAGTGGATAAGGAAATGGATCCCACCCAGATATTGTATTTATTTATTTAGGTTTTTTCAGCTGGAAGCTAGGGATGGGATATCGATAGTGATATCAACTGATATATCAAATGAAAAAAAAATTGATATAGATTAATATCGATATCCGATAATATCCAAAGAAATTTAAATACCGAATTAATTTTTTTTAAAGTAAGCCACATGTCGTGGTACCTACCCCTCAAGTGCTACACTCCTATGTAATATTAGATTTAACCAAATAAACGAGGAGAACGACGGGCTGAGCAACGCCTCGGGGAAAGGACCAGAAGGGTCCCCTCCATCGAGCAGTCTCAACAGTCGCAACAGCCATTGACAGATGGGGGCAAGGTGGAGGCACCTTTATATACTGCCCGGCTCGCCCAGCTCTTCATTTGACTGACCACTCTCCGTCTTGCTACTTCTCTCTCTCTCCAATATTTGAAGCAAATGGACCACCAACTGTGTAACTGCGATGTCACGACCCGGCTATTTCCTACAGTTTGTTCCTGTGAACCAATTAGTATTATTGTGGATTTCTTGAACATTTTTTTCCTACTCAGAGGCGTTAATTTTTGTTTTTTTATTTTCCTCTTGCATCTCTTTTTTCTGTCGAGGGTACCATGCGGGTTACTACAAGCTGAATGTATTTATGTATATGTGTCAAGCTTTCAACATATTATATATATCAGCCGGGCTACATTTTTGGTGGGGGATCTCGGGTTTTTCGATATTCTTTCAGCAAATAATAACGTCCTAAATAGCGTAAAACCCAATTTTACCGCATTTTATGGCAGCTAGTACATATTTAGCAGGGCAACTTATGCCTTTCCGCAAAAGCCTGAAGGTTGCCCACTTGATTGTCGAATCCGTCGTAGCCCATGCTGATGAGCTTAGAGAGCTCATAAAACATTTTGACGTGGTTGCGATGTCCGAAACGTTCTTGAAGCCTGATATTAGCGACACATTGGTAAGTTTCGATGACTATGTGTGGGTTCGTAATGATAGGGTCGGGAAGGGGATGGGGGGGTTGCGTTTTTGGTGAATAAGAAATTGAAATTCAAGGAGTTGGTGCGCTCACCAGCTATTTACTCAAGGAGCCCTGAGTTTATTTTCCTTGAAGTGGAGGGCCTCGGAAATCAGCTCGTTATTGGAGTCGTTTATCGACCTCCAAAAGTGAGGGGAATTCGAGAGGTCTTCGAGCTAGCAAGTAATATCCTTGCTAATTGTAATAATTTGATAATGTTCGGAGATTTTAACTCCAATATGGCTGGCGATTCGGCTTACAAGTGGCAACTCCAATCGCTCATGGATAACTGCAATTTGCAGTTACTGCCAATGAATGCTACTTTTCATGCCCCTTCTTCCAGCTGTTTTATTGATCTCATTTTGGTGAATGACATGAACTGCATTTCAAACTTTGGACAGTGTGATGTCCCGGGTATATCGAGACACAACCTAATCTATTGTGTTGTCTCCTTTTGAATATCCAAGCGCGATGAGCCAGTGAGATTAATACGAGACAGACGGAACTTTTCGGAGGAGAATTTATCAAGGAAGCATCGGAGAGCTTGATTGGAATTCTATTTTCCTTGAACCTGATATAGACAATAAAGTTAGCATGTTCAACAAGCTGGTGCTTGAGCTATACAACAAGCACTGCCCATTGCGAAAAATAAAACCGAAGCATTTGCCGGCCCCTTGGATCTCGGACGATATTAGGAAATTGATGGGTATTCGAGATGTGGCACACAAAGCTTACCATAGGTACAAGACTGCGGAGGATTTTAATAAATATAAGAAGCTTCGCAATCAGGTGAAACAGGTTCTCCGTAATGCCAAAGTTCGGTACTTTAATTCCTTGTTACGTTCTAACCGCTGTTCGAAAGATTTATGGAATATTGTCCGGGGGCTTGGGATAGGTAAGGATTCGCACGGAGTGATGACACTTCCTGTGCCGGTTGACCAGCTCGTTAAGTTGGTCAACCTTTGGTCAATAAAGGGCCGGACGTGGATGCTTCAAGTGTGATTGGACGGTACATTTATCCGAGACCAGACCATTTGGAAATGGCATTGGACTGCGTCACTGAAGAAAGGGTGGAACAACGCCTATTAATGATTAAATCCACCTCCGTCGAGTCCGATGATATTTCTGTTGATGTACTGCACATGTTAGCGGATGCGGTTACGCCGGTCCTGTGTCATATCTATAATGAATGTCTGAATATTGGATTTTACCCGTCACAATGGAAAAAAGCAATCGTTATGCCCCTTAAAAAAGTCGTAGATCCGAAGAGGGTTCAGGAGTTCAGGGCTATCAATCTGTTGTGGGCTGGGGGAAAGGTCTTCGACAAGCTGGTTTATGTAGAGGTAAATAATTATGTGACATCCAATCAACTCATCAATGACCGGCAATCCGCCTATAAAATGAATTACAGCGCAGAAATAGCTCTGATTGGCGTGTTGGACGATATACGGCGGGCAATGGATAACCGTAGGGTAACTATTTTTGTTGGTGTCGATTTTAGTCGAGCCTTCAACCTCATTCGACACGATATTCTTCTCGCTGTGCTGCGGTCCTTGGGGTTGACTAGCAAGCTCATAGGGTGGTTACATCCTACCTATCTGGTCGTTCACAGAGTACCAGAGCCCCAGACAGTACTTTACCTTCGTGGCTAGATGTAGAAACTGGCATACCGCTGGGGTCTGTTTTATCTGGGTTGCTGTTTGCTGTATTTTCGAATTCGGCACTTGTAGTCGGAAAAAGTCGGGACCCTTCGGCCATCCTCGTGAGGGTCGGTAGGTGCCACCAACGTCCGCTAGGTTCTTCATTGCCTTTTCTGTGCCCGCGCCGGATGTCCGTGTTCGCTCACGTCGTCGTCGTTTTTACTGACAAATTGGTAAATATAGTGCTTTTTCTAACTCTTGCCTTCGCAGAAGGATTCTACAAGTATGTGAGTACTATCTTTCATATCTTATATCAACTTCCAGTGTTAACATGGGTAAGAATCGTGGTCGTAGAGGTCGTCGAAGCCGCTCTAGGTCCTCCTCACCTGAATATCGGCGAAGCCTCGTTAAACGGCTCGAGAGGCTAGAGAAGGAGTTTCGAAGGAGAACGAGATCGCGGTCTCGATCAATTAAAAGGCGGTTGGGACGTAGAAAAGACCGTTCCCCCCGTCGCATCACCAAAGGTCTCGCGCCGAGCGGAATGGCAAACGAACGGACCCAGCGCGGGCCGTCAGCCATCTTGCCCCTTGAGTCCAGTGATTCCGACGAAATTTACAGTCAAACCAAACGCAGGTCACGATCTCTCTCTCGCCCCAAAGACGGGTCTAAACCCAAAAAACCTGAAAATTTTCCTCCTGAAAACGATTTTATGGGCGACTTTGCTGGGTTAGCTGATCAGACCCCGAGCGGGCTGACGTCCTCAAACCCAACCTTCAACACAGGTAATGGGCCGGAGTCCTGTGATCTGAGCGGCACGGACTCCTCACGTCATGACAGCCCTATTCCTCCGGTTGAAGAAGATGAAGCGGTAATTGACCTTGCCTGCCCCGCCATCGATATCCCCGATGATATTCGCAGAATTTTAGGAGATGACCCTACTAAACCAAAGGGGGATAATTTTACCCTCAATGATCTGATAGTATCACGGTGGAAGAATGTTTTGGAGCTAGGCATAGACAAAGAGGAACTTTCCTCTATCATTCAAAAATTTGAAGCGCCTAACAACTTTGCGTCCCTAAACCCTCCTAAAGTGAACCCTGAGGTTCTTCCTGCCTTGTCGAGAATTCACACAATTAGAGACAACTGTTATTACAATATGCAAAAACAGCTTAGTGTGGGTCTGATTGCCCTAGGAAAGGCCCTGGATATCATCCTTTCTGAACCCTACAAACTAGGTCCAGAAAAAGATAAAATTTTTTCTCACCTTTGGGATTCGGGGCGTATTTTTACGAATTTACATCATACCATTACTGTAACACGTAGAGCTCTGATCTTGCCAGCATTGAACAAAAATGTTAAAGAAATAGTTTATACCATGCCTGCTTCCGAATTTCTGTTTGGGGGAAATATTGCCGAGGGTTATAAGAGCTCTCAAAAATATTGAGGTGGTAGCTAAAGACTTGAAGGCGACACCTGCAAAAATTAATAGCCCCGCTAATCATACCTTCCGTGGATCCCAAGTGAAAGAATGGGGAGGCAACCGATCATTTGGTTCGGGAAACAGACGGCGCCCGACTCGTCAGACGGTAGGGATGGAGTCATCAAAGGGCTATACCCGTCAACGGAAGGATCGAAACCCGCAGAACAGACCTTACAACCGACCATACAACAAGAATCGCTCCAGACGCAACTAAATCAGGTTGGTAGAACTTCAACATATGCTGGGCGTTTACAACTTTTCTATGATAAGTGGGTCGAGTTGACCGACAACCCAGTGATTTTGCGTTGGATCCAAGGTTATGCACCGCCATTCACTCAAATACCTTTCCAAAATCAAGTACCTAAATCCCCTGAACTGTCAGTGGAGGAAAATTTGCTTATGCTTGAATCAATTGAAAAATTACTGCTCATTGGTGCTGTTGAAAAATGCCTATCAGAACCTGGCCAGTTCATCTCCAAAATCTTTCTGGCCGACAAATCAAGCGGTCAAAAACGATTTATCCTCAATTTGAAGGAGTTGAATAAATTTATTGATGCTCCACATTTTAAACTAGAAGACCATCGGACGGTCAGCAGGTTGCTTTGGCCAGGTTGCCATGCTAGTACCCTAGATTTACGTGATGCCTATTATCTCCTGCCCATTTCTCTAGAACACAGGAAGTATCTGAGGTTCACGTTTGATGGCACTCTATTTCAATTTAATTCTCTCCCATTTGGATTAGCATCCGGGCCATATGCCTTCACTAAACTAATGAAGCCGATTGTTGGATTTCTAAGGTCACATAATATATTGTGTGTAAATTATTTAGATGATTACTGCCTAGGGTCTACTGCAAAGGAATGCTCCGAAAATATTAAAACCCTACAAAATGTACTAATTTCGGCTGGGTTTTTAATAAATTATGAAAAAAGTTCTCTGCCTCCCTCGAATAAATTCAAATTCCTAGGATTTGTGTACGATACTACAAAAATGATTGTGGGATTACCATCCGAAAAAAGAGATAGAATTTCCAAATTTGTTACTTACTTCTTGAACAAAAAGTCCTGTAGGATTCGAACTTTTGCCCAGTTTATTGGGGTGATCATATCCGCATGTCCGGCATGCAAGTTTGGCTGGTTGTATACAAAGAGGTTTGAAAGGGCAAAATTTATTGCCTTAAAACATAATAATGGAAACTATAATAGTTATATGTCACTTGGGGAGGAATTAATCCCTGATTTTAAATGGTGGTTTTCCAATATCAATACCTTGACTAATGATATTAGACCTGATCAGTTCAGTTTGGAAGTGTTTACTGATGCTAGTTTAACTGGATGGAGAGAAAATCAATGGATGGTGGACATCGTTAGAGAGGGAATATCATATAAATTGGCTAGAACTCAAGGCAGTTTATCTAGGTCTGAAGTATTTTGCAGACAGCTCGTCGAACTGTAGTATTCTTATAAGGACTGACAATACGACTGCACTGTCATATGTTAATAGAATGGGAAGCGTTCAACATGTGGCCCTAAACAGCCTAGCTAGAGAAATTTGGCAATGGTGTGAACGCAAAAATATATGGCTTTTTGCATCGTATGTGAGCTCCAAAGATAATGTCGAAGCGGATCGAGCTTCTCGCAATTTACCCTCAGATACA
This sequence comes from Leptopterna dolabrata, assembly GCA_954871275.1. Lineage (NCBI taxonomy): Eukaryota > Metazoa > Arthropoda > Insecta > Hemiptera > Miridae > Leptopterna > Leptopterna dolabrata. The sequence goes on from OX940974.1 coordinate 155,411,344, forward strand.
GAATGGTCACTAGGTGACTCAGCCTTCAACCTCATTTTAAAACATTTTGGGGTGCCAAGAATTGACCTGTTCGCCTCGAAGGACAATAAAAAATGCTTACATTATGTCTCTTGGCTACGGGATCCCGATGCTGACGCCATTGATGCGTTTACTGTACACTGGGGCAAATTAGTTTTTTACGCATTTCCCCCTTTTTCGATGGTGCTAAGAGTGCTGCAAAAAATCATTCATGATAAGGCATCTGGTATTCTGGTGGCCCCATATTGGCCATTGCAACCGTGGTTTCCCCTGTTCCAGACACTTATAGACGAAGCTCCACTTTTTCTAGGGCCTGATCCTAATCTCTTGCATTTTCCTTACAGCGAAAGATCCCACCCACTACCCGAGAGCCTCATCCTGGTGGTAGCGAGATTATCAGGGAGGCGTTTCGCCAAAAGCAGCTACAAGAGAACGCCATCCAGACGATTATGAAATCGCTTTCGGATTCCACTGTCAGACAGTACGAAGGAACGTATAAACACTGGTGGAAATTCTGTGGAGAAAATGATCTTAACCCATACAGTGTTACTGTGAATGACGTTATTCAATTTTTCCAAGTTTTGCTCAGTTCAACTGGGCATAAATATGGAACGTTCAATTGTCATCGTTCCGCCCTTTCATTAATATTGCCTGAGCCCATTGGGGGCGATCCCCTCATCAAACGATTTCTTAAAGGAATATTCAGACTAAGGCCATGTAAGCCCCGTTATGATCTCACCTGGGACCCCCAGCCTGTTTTGCAACATCTGGAGAATTTAGCTGTTGATCTGAAATCGTTGTCAACCACTTTGTTAGCCTTAGGAACTGGCCAGACTCCAAACCATTTCGATGATAAAAATTTGTAACATTAACAGGCGCCCCTCGGGCTTGCTCATTTTCATCCCAGACTTTGTAAAAACTTCAGGCCCTCATTCAACTCAGCCCACGTTAAACCTCCCCTTTTTCACTGAGAGACCCAAATTATGTATTTCCTCGGTTTTGGAACAATACATTGAGGTAACAAAGCCCTTCAGGCGACTTGGTGAAGATAATTTGTTTTTATGCCACAAAAAACCTCATAAGCCTGCGACGAAACAAACGCTGAGTCGTTGGGTTAAAGATACCTTGATAGCAGCTGGTGTGGATGTTTCTGTATTCAAACCACACTCTACCAGACATGCCTCGACCTCTTTAGCATCTCGAAGAGGCGTCTCGTTTGACTGTATCAGAAAATCAGCGGGTTGGAGTGCTCAGTCCCTAGCATTTGCGAAGTTTTATGATCGCTCCCTTCGGGAGGAAGGCTCGTTTATGGAGAGTGTTTTCTCCAAAAATGTATTTTCAATGGAGGCTTCTCCTGATTTCAAGGGGTTTTAATGTTTTCATTTCCCGTTTCAATAAAATCCTGTGGCTGAAGGTGTTGATTTCATGACCAGCTCCCTCCAAACTATACCTACGTTTGATCAGAATTAAATAAATGGAAAACAAAAACCATAAGAATCATAAATCAAATGAAAAATAAATTATATGACTTATATTGACAGTCTTTAAACATCTACCTGGTTAATAATATTATGATATCGATGACTGAATGCCTCATACAATTATTAGATCAAACGAACTTAAAGTGACGTTCGATCTTGATTGTATGAGGCATTCAGTCAGAAGATATCAACCCTCCCACTCCACCCAAATGTCCATATAAGTAATAATTTCATTTTTGGTTGCTAGAAGAATCTTTAAACTAATGAAGAACCTAGCGGACGTTGGTGGCACCTACCGACCCTCACGAGGATGGCCGAAGGGTCCCGACATTTTCCGACTACATTGTCTTTCAAAATCTGTGCGCGGGAACCGAATACGGAGTACTACCTGGTTAATAATATTATGATATCTTCTGACTGAATGCCTCATACAATCAAGATCGAACGTCACTTAGGTAAGTTCGTTTGATCTAATAATTAGGTTGACATTTTGTTAGCCGAAGCCAGTAAACAGAGAAATTGTGGTATTCAATTTGTTTTGCAGCTACCTACATGTTGTGAATATGAAAGATCTCCACACTCCTTACGTCTTCAAAAGTTTAAAACCAAATTTGAGGATTTTTCTCGTTATTAAAAAAAAAAAGATATCTGATCCAAATACTGATATTCCTATATTATCGAAGTCAAAATATCGATATAAAAACATCGGATATCGGAAGGAAAATATCGATATTTCGATAATATTGATATCAATAATATCCCATCGCTACTGGAAACTACCTACCTAGGGAAGTTGATATGCCTACCCTGAAAGTTCTTGTATTGATGCAAAGGATCGAAAGTAGGCAAAAAAAGTTCGGTAATTTCAAGGTATTGTGTAGCCATGAGGTCAGGGGAACCCACAGCACTTGAAATGTTTACTTTATAACTTACTTTCATTAATGACGGGTTTTGCCACCTCGAGTTAATGTGCGTGTTACATTAACTTGGAACTACAGAAGAATGCAAAACACATTCTTTTTTTTTGTAACTACAAGTTAACGCAACAAACACATTAACTCTAGGTGGTGAAATGTGCCCTTAGTATTTCTAAAATCAGAGAATAAACGTACTTTGTATGACTGATGTGTAGTCATGTAGACCCAGATTGTCACACTCCTACCAGCACTCTCAAAATGGTATGAAAAGCTAACTGAAGAAGTGAGTAAAGAGTGATTAGTCAACAGGATTAGAACCTGCAACCCCCTTATCGATTTACATTCAGAGCTAAGCACTCCACTAGGTATCGACAAGTCCTAATATTATTATCAAAGCATTATAAAATATTCAACGGAGCATAAGAAGTTACGAAGTAGCTCTGTTTCTTGAAGTGTCATAAGGTTTCCCATTTTGGATACCCCCCGAGTTACCGCTACCTCGTGGAATCAATAGACGTTGCAAATGGATCACCACTGTCATGGTTTACCCGTCCATTTTCAGTATCACAATGCCTAGGCGGGAATTTTGCCTAGTTTTACGGAAAAACAACAGATGTAACTTGGGACAGAGAACTGGCGGTCAGTGATGTCGTCGTCATAATCTTAGACCCTTTAACAGAACTATTTCAGAGTTTTAGAAGATTACCGCCACCCCATTCCTCATTGTGTTGGGTGTTGACTGAAGTGACGCTCACAGCAGCTCCCATTCTTAGTTGTTAAATTTATGAAGATAGTCTGGTTTCCAACATTTGCAACTGCCTGGCACCAGGAACCAATCATAGTACAGACGAACCTGAAAAGATCACAAATTATGGGTGAATAACAGGAATGCAGTAGAAAACATTATATTCTACTTATACTAATAAAATCGCTATTCTGTCTGTGCACTGATTAATGAAATTTTGTGTTCCTTTTTCGTTTTATAACATTTCAAGATTATTGACACCGTTATCTCAATGTTTCCCTGTCCTTATGTTTATGCAACGGTCACAGTTAAATCGCTCGGCTGAAATGAAGAGGAACAGTTAAGGGTAATCCAACTTGGAATCTGCAACCATCGAGGTTACGAAAACCATTAGATTTTCATAAATTGAAGGTGGTGTGTGGGACAGTGCAGCAACTGCGCGAGGAGCCTGTGTCACTCTAGCATTCGCCGTTGGAACTATAGTGGAGTCCTTCCCCGCCCCGTTGCATGGTTTCCTGCCCGTTCTTTGTACCTCTTTGTATTGTTAACATCTCTACAGAGCTTGGATTGATATATTAATTATAAAGTAAAGTAAGGTTGGTTAGGATTGCCATATTCATCACGCCATATGATGGAGTGCAATTGCCAGGAACAAAATACAAACATTCTTAATACAATTCCCGTTTTTATTTTAGCAAATTTTCAAATAAAACGAAGCTATTGAAGTGGGTCCCAATACTTTCAGAACACAATTTTTTTTTTTTTAATAGGCAAATCCGTTTCAGAGTATCCTGAATTCATCCCCATTTTAAGAGAAAAAAAATTTTAGGGGTCAAAAATCTGTAAAAACAGCTAAAACCGCGAACAATTGATTAAAGTCACTGAAAGTGGTATGGAAGGGAGAGTAAAGACAGAAAAGTTCCAGTCATGCAGCTATAAGACCGAATTTTTTAACACATTCAACGCGTACCAGAATTCCTAGGTAGTTAGCCCATACGTACACAAGTTAATGAAAGGGAGGTGGGGAGGAGGGTTTCCCACACGGGAAACCAAAAATGAAAGGGAGGTGGGTCCCGAGTCCCGATTGTCAAGGTCATACTGAATGGGAGAATCCCTTGAACGGCTGGTTTCTACGCGTAATGGTCGAGAACGAGCAAATCAAAGAACATCAAATAATGTCCCTTCCAAGACTCAACAGTTGAGTTGTACGTCTGTGGTAAGAACTGCTACAACTCAACTGTTGAGTTGTACCCTTCAGGTTTTTGCGATGGGACCCCCCGCCGAAAAGCGACAGGAAAAAGTGAGACCAAATAGTGAGACAAAAGTAGCGCGTATTTTATAAACCGAACGTTGCTAAGGAAATTTACTTAGATAAACGTACACTTACAGGTATTTATATAGTTACCTACCTACCTAATTATACAAAGCGGTTTACTCGATCAATATTTAAGGTTTAAGGTTTTTCCATATGACGAGTGAAGATCATATCAATAAAACAGGTTAATTTATTTTTTATCCATTAAAAAATTATTTGCATATGGGTACACCGGTAAGAAACAGCCGATCTTATATAATACAGCGAGGGGGACAAAAACCTGAAGGGTCAGGTACACCACATTTTAGCCGTCAGGCTTTAAGCGGAAGTCATCCGGGGGTGCAGGGGGCGAAGCCCCCGCCGAGGCGCGCAGCGCCGAGTTTTTTCAAAGAAATATGCGTGCCATTGTGTAAAAAGATGATATAGCGAGAAACCATAGTGCAGTAGCGATTTTTACCAATTTTTGACCCACTATTTCCAGAAAAATATTTTTGTCATCGAAATAATCCCCGTTTCTGTCATGAATCACCATCCCAAACAACGTCAGGTGAACTAATATTGACCACTTTCAATTTTTGACCCCGAAAAAACCAAATTTGACCCCTACTCTGTATGAAAAACAACTGAAATGGTCTTCCTCTGTCTTCTCACTCTTCCATACCTCCTCCAGTTATTTATATCAGTTGTTCGCAATTTTAGCCGATTTACCTATTTTTGACCCTTAAAAGCTAAAACTTGACCCCATTAGGATTTTTGAAAGTTGCTGATCTTCGAACATCCTTCCTGTCGTGAATCCCTCCAGGAACCACTCCTCTAGCTAACTTAAGTTCTCACCAATATCCTACCGCAAAAGATAGGCTCTGGCAATAAACACTACGAGTGGGGAGACAAGCCACAGGACCCAGGGTACACAACCTGGAGCCCCACCATCAACCCCTAACAGGGGGTTGGAGGGAGAGGACTCACTTTCCTATAAAACCCCGGATCCTGCGACTTTAGCTTCATTCGACACTTCCTCTAACCAGCTCTCTCTTCTCTCCTCCTACCTTGCTCTCTATCCTCTAAAAGATTCCAGATGTCGGTGGTGATTCGCTCATAACCGCCTGGACACCTCCTCTCCAAAAGATCCTAGATGTCGGTGGTGATTCGCTCATAACCGCCTAGGCAAACCTCCTCTCAAAAGATTCCAGATGTCGGTGGTGATTCGCTCATAACCGCCTGGACACCTCCTTTCTCTAAAAGATCCTAGATGTCGGTGGTGATTCGCTCATAACCGCCTAGGCAAATTCACCTAAAACCTCTTCCAAAAAGATCCCAGACGTCGGTGGTGATTCGCTCATAACCGCCTGGGCAATTTCCCTCACACCACCGTGATGCCAATTTTAAATTCATCACACTTCCTTTTCGAAATACGAACATTTTGCGGAAATTAGGAGTTTTTATCATGTACCCAAAGTCAGATATAGTTTGGAGTGACACATAAATAAATATAAATTTTTGTTAAAATATAGGGATAAATTCAGGATGCTCTGAAACGGAATTGCCTATAAAAAAATATTAAAAAATTCAGGTTCTGAAAATGTTGGACCCATTGCAATATCTTTATTTTCTTAGCAAATTCGCTAAAATACCATTTGAGTTGTTTTTCATACAGAATAGGTGTCAAATTTGGATTATTGGGGGGAGGGGGGAAAATTGGTGTTAAGGGCTAAAATCAATATTAATTCGTCTGACAATGTGTGGGATGGTGATTCACGACAGAGGGACTATTTCGATGATAAAAATATCTTCCTCAAGAGTGGGTCAAATTTGACTTTATAATGGTCAAAAATCGGTATAACTGGCTCCGCCGTTTTTTGGGTATGTTAAATTTTTACCGCCGCCATATAAAACACTCAGCCCAACATCAACAGCCCCTCATACACGCCATTCCCCAACCCGCCAAAAAAAACGACAACCGCCCCATCTCTTGGTCCCCCGAACTCACAACCGCCTTTCAAACTTGTAAACAGGACCTAGTGGACGCCGCTCTACTAGCCCATCCCGATCCCCACGCTCCCCTTTCCATCACAACCGATGCCTCCGATTGGGCCATCGGGGCAGTGCTCCACCAGCACACCGGCGCCACCCCCCAACCCCTTGGGTTTTCTTCAAAAACCCTTTCCCCCACCCAAAAAAACTACTCCACGTTCGACAGAGAGCTTCTCGCCATCCACGAAGTCATTAAACATTTTCGTGACTTCATGGAGGGCAGGCAGTTCTCTGTCGTAACGGACCATAAACCCCTCACCCACGCCCTCCTCCAAAGCCGCAAATCCGCCTCGCCTCGTCGCCTCCGGCAACTCGAATTCATCGGACAATATACGTCCGATATTCGGTACTTGCCGGGGGCCGACAATTGCGTGGCGGACGCGTTCTCCCGCCCCACCCCCGCGCCGGTGGCGGAGCTACTGCCCTTCCCTTCCCCACAAACCATAAAAACCCACCAACAACCCGACTCCGACCCAACCCTCTCCAACCTCATCTCCGCCTCCAAACTCCAACAGCTGCCGCCCCTCGAGCTCTGGTGTGACGTAACGGCCGACTCACCGCGCCCTTACGTCCCACCCGACCTCAGGCGGCAGCTCTTCCTACATTACCATTCCCTCCACCATCCCGGCATACGGGCAAGCCGGGACCTCGTAAAAACACGGTACTTCTGGCCCCATATGAACACAGATATACGTAACTGGGTTCTCGGGTGCCAGAAGTGCCAAACATACAAGGTCTCGGCTCACCCCCACATACCTCCTCAACCCATTCCCGACTCCCTCCCGAGGGAACATGTCCATCTAGATCTGGTCGGCCCCCTTCCCCCCTCCGAGGGGAAGAAATACTGCCTCACCATGATCGACCGTGCAACAAATTGGGTAGAGTGTATCCCACTCGCCCATATTACCGCGGACGCCGTCGCCGCGGCCTTCCTTAATCAATGGATCAGCCGCTACGGTTGTCCGCGGACAATCACGGTCGATCAGGGGAGGCAGTTTGAGTCCGCCCACTTTTCCGATCTCCTCCGTTCCCTCGGGATCCAAAAAATCCGCACCACTCCCTATCATCCTCAATCCAACGGGAAAATAGAGCGGTGGCACTCGGTCCTGAAACAAGCCATCTCTACTTCAGCCACATCCCCCTCATGGACAAAAACACTACCCTATGTATTACTCAGCCTTAGAACTTCCGCACGTCCTTCAGACAACACTAGCCCGGCCCAACACGCTTTTAGAGACCCCCTCTGCTTACCAGCCGATATTTTCCCCACACATCACAACCCCTCAATTAACAGGGAGCCGCTACACACTTCAACACCAGTTAACGACACAGCTTATCCGAAACGATTCTACACCGCCACTCACATGTACTTGAAGGAGCCCGGCATCCACAAAACATTTCAACCCCTCTACGCCGGGCCCTTCCAGGTCATCCGCTCCACACACACCACAGCTACCCTGTTAATTGACAGGAAGCCCCACACCGTACCCCTCGCCCGATGTAAGCCAGCTCCAGTCCTCCCCGAACAACCTCACCACACGACTCTCACCCCCACACCTGAAACACAACACATTGCCTCCATCTCACCCACCAGACCCCGACGTCGCCGCCTCTCTCCGCGACGTCCCGGGTACCGGCTCCCACCAGCTCACCCCCTTCACTGCCGCCCTGGCAGTGAAGGGGCCCCTCTATCAGTCTTCACGTTGTTAGAGGGTGTCACCTCTCTCACCCATCACCCACCTCTCCACACTCTTCACTACACTCACCTCACCACCCACCCACACCCCACCATCCCCACCACACACAACTTCATCCCAAACACAACCCAAAAAACGGCGGACTTCCGCGCACCACCTACCTCCTACAAACCCTCCCAATCGATTGTGACCAATGTAAATAACTCTTGTAAATATTGAATATTGTAAATACCTCCTACACCCAACCCTTGTAAATACCTACCCCCAAAATTTTTTGTACATATCTTACCAACCATTACTTACAATTGTATATATCCTACTAACTATTACTTGAAATTGTACATATCCCACTTAAAATTGTCCATATCCTACTAATTATTACTTCAAATTGTACATATCCTACTAACTATTACTTATAACTAATTACTTACTACCTATCACCTTTGTACAATGATTAACTACCTCTACTGCTATACTATGCGCTACCCACCACCATGTAAATAACCCCTCTCGCTGTCAACACGTATCTTGTCTATTCTTAAGCATAGTTGTAAGTATACCTTAGCCATAAGTTCCGCGCCATCAGCACCATCCTTGTTTGCCTTAGCCTTCAGCCCTTGTAACTCTTTACCCCGCCTTCAGCGCTACCCCTGTTTGCCTTGGCCCTCAGCCTCCTTGTAACTCTCTGCCTTCAGCACCCCTCTTGCTTCCACTGGCCCTCAGCCCCTGTAACCTTGCGCCTTCAGCACCCCTCCTGTTTGCACTGGCCTTCAGCCCTCTGTAACCTTGCGCCTTCAGCTTGCCAAACATTTGCTCGAACTGGGGGGACCTCTGTCGTGAATCCCTCCAGGAACCACTCCTCTAGCTAACTTAAGTTCTCACCAATATCCTACCGCAAAAGATAGGCTCTGGCAATAAACACTACGAGTGGGGAGACAAGCCACAGGACCCAGGGTACACAACCTGGAGCCCCACCATCAACCCCTAACAGGGGGTTGGAGGGAGAGGACTCACTTTCCTATAAAACCCCGGATCCTGCGACTTTAGCTTCATTCGACACTTCCTCTAACCAGCTCTCTCTTCTCTCCTCCTACCTTGCTCTCTCTCCTCTAAAAGATTCCAGATGTCGGTGGTGATTCGCTCATAACCGCCTAGGCAAACCTCCTCTCAAAAGATTCCAGATGTCGGTGGTGATTCGCTCATAACCGCCTGGACACCTCCTTTCTCTAAAAGATCCTAGATGTCGGTGGTGATTCGCTCATAACCGCCTAGGCAAATTCACCTAAAACCTCTTCCAAAAAGATCCCAGACGTCGGTGGTGATTCGCTCATAACCGCCTGGGCAATTTTCCTCACACCACCGTGATGCCAATTTTAAATTCATCACACTTCCTTTTCGAAATACGAACATTTTGCGGAAATTAGGAGTTTTTATCATGTACCCAAAGTCAGATATAGTTTGGAGTGACACATAAATAAATATAAATTTTTGTTAAAATATAGGGATAAATTCAGGATGCTCTGAAACGGAATTGCCTATAAAAAAATATTAAAAAATTCAGGTTCTGAAAATGTTGGACCCATTGCAATAGCTTTATTTTCTTAGCAAATTCGCTAAAATACCATTTGAGTTGTTTTTCATACAGAATAGGTGTCAAATTTGGATTATTGGGGGGAGGGGGGGAAATTGGTGTTAAGGGCTAAAATCAATATTAATTCGTCTGACAATGTGTGGGATGGTGATTCACGACAGAGGGACTATTTCGATGATAAAAATATCTTCCTCAAGAGTGGGTCAAATTTGACTTTATAATGGTCAAAAATCGGTATAACTGGCTAAAATCACGAAAAAATTATATAATTTTATGAGAAGTGGTATGGTTTCTCGCTATACCAGCTTTTACATAATAGTACGAATATTTCTTAGAAAATTCGCTCTTATAGCCATACGGCATAACTGGAACTTATTATTATTTTGTTTCCACGAGTCTGATGATACTTTAGGGGTTATCCAAAATTAAATCTACGAACAATTGAATCTAAGTATGTTGCTCATATAACAATAAATTTACTCATCACTGGTAATTAGCAAGTTCAAGTAGCAAGTAGAGATTAGCAAGTTCTTTTACCTGGATTTATTTTTGAATAAGCAAAAATCAAGTTTGCAACCTGGCTTTCTATGACAAGTACCTACCGTCTAATATAGATTGATTATAACGTCTACGCACCTACGTTTTCTTCTTTTTGTCTAAGTTTTCCAAACAGAAGTAGGACCAAAAATATGTAAACGTAAAACGTAATTTTACACCAAACCAGGTAGGCAGCAACATCGGACCCATCATGACAATTTATTTCCTCGAGTACATAATACACAAACCTTCGCAGCAGTACCTTCACATACGGCAGGTACTTACACATTGCGTTACTAAGTTCTTCAGAGGCATTTTTAAGGGTTCATAATTATTTCGAGAAAAAATTGGTCAGATTAAAAAAAAAAAAAAAAAAAATCATGGTGTGTGTGTGTTGAATGGGTTGACCATGTTTTTGCTTACGGAGTTGTTTCTTGTTTGTATATTATTGTATTGTATTACACAGCTAGTCCCCACAACAATGGATGACGGACAAAACGTAAGTATCTATAGAAGAAATATCACAGATCCACCACTCATGGATGAGCATGTCATCTGCAGTACGGGATTGCTGTTTCTGGGGATAGCAATGCTGGTGCGAACTAAAAAATCTCTGCTTAAACCCAGGATTGGCTAAACCGCGGATCAAAAACGTTGGTGAAACTGTTGAAGCTCTGAACGGAGGATCAAATTTGAATCCAGGATTCATTGATACGAGGTTTAAGTAAACTGTGTTGGTGAAACCGGCCCTAAGGGTTACCAGAAATATCGAGTTCACTATTACCAGGTACTGGGTAGGTATGAAACAATAGGGAAACAACGAGAAAAATGAAAAAAATAAAATGGTCGAATTTCCTATTACCACGTACTGGGTAGGTATGAAACAACAGTGAAACAACGAGAAAAATGAAAAAATAAAATGGTCGAATTTCCTATTGCCGGGTACTGGGTAGATATGAAACGATAGTGAAACAACGAGAAAAATGAAAATATAAAATGGTCGAATTTCCTATTGCCAGGAAGCTGGGAAGGTGTGAAACAACGAGAAGAAAATAAATGAGATTGATCAATCGAATAATGACTAAACGAAAAGATCTGCTGAGCTGGAATCCTTCAAGAGGGAGATAACGCGAGTTCAGTCGTTCCGTCAGAATTTCCTTCCTCTTGGATAATAAAATCGACAATTATCCAGAATTCTTCCTTTTTGGTGGCGATGTATTTCATGTTGTGGCGAGTTCAATGGTTGCTTGTAGCTCCGCTTGTCGATGAGTAGGTAGTTCTACAAGAGTGTGGTTCCGTTTGGGAAGAAAATAAGATTTTCGTCGTTATTTATCGGTGATTCCCAAATCCAAAACTGAGGAGATCCTACATAGACTGCGCCAATTTTCAGAGACTTGATGTTTGAATTTAAAAAAAAAGTTTAAGTAATTTCAATTTCTACAAACACCGAAATTTACAACACTTGGAAATGTTCACAAAGGAAAGAAATTGAAGGTTCCGCGATAGGTAATGTACTGTCATGAGCAAGGGGAGAGTACCGGCGAGTGGGGCTCTTCTCAAGAGTGGGAAAAATGCAACGTTTACAATTAAATTGATAGTCAGTAAAAAGTTACATGAAGCTATTGCAATGAAGAAATTGAAGCTATTGCAATGTTTTCAGAACATAGGTAATTTTTGAAATTTTTTTATAGGGCGAATTCGTTTCAGAGCATCCTGATTTCATCCCGATTTTAACAAACAATATCATATATATATTTGTGGAGTAGGTTGCTGATTGACCAATACTAGCAGTTTTTCTTTGTTTTCTTTATTAACGCGACGTTTCGGTCTGGATCAAACCCTATTCATGCGTTTCTACAACCAAGAAAGTTAGACTAAATTTATAATGTTAGGTAAAAATTTTGAAACTGGATATGAATGGGTAAGTAACTTAATTACTGCTTACAGATTCTTTGTGGCTGGTGTTACATAATGGTAGATAATATTGCTGCTCTATCTGAATGGTGGAAGTACACTTTCTTTACAACTTTTTAGACTTTCCACAAACAAACAAAGGAAATTATGAGGAGGTTTCCACAAACAAATAGAGGAAACTATGAGGAGGTTATAAGAGTGGTGGTAGTTGTTGTTGTTGTTGCCGCTGGTGGGCATAAACTTACGAGGTTGTTATTGAATGGAATTGGACTAGACTAATGTAGGCATATTATGGACTAACATGGTTATTTATTAATTGATAGAAATATATTTGGAGTAGTAACAAAATGAAACAACGAACTGAAACTATTGACATTGACTACATTACTGACTACAATGGAAAAACTTAGACTATTTATCCAGACTGTAATGAAGAAATGTAGAGTATTGACAATGATTATAATGGAAACTTGAACTATTGACATTGACTATAATGGAACATGAACTATTTACACTGAGTATAATGGCACTTTTACTATTGAATGATTTCTATGTATGTAGTTTGTAATAGGTAGTGGCTAAACTATTGACATCTTTTTTATAATTCATGTTGTTGTTTTTTTTATGTTTTTTCAAAATATATGCCATTTCTTTTATTTTTCGTTTTTCATAGTGAGGCTCTATGCACACAATATTCCAGTCTCCAACTTCAGATGTAGGTATGTCAGGTGGTGGCTACATGTTTCGCGAAGGCTGTGGCATATGTTTCATTTTGGGGATTTGGGCTCCCCATAGTATATGTCAAACCGCAATCTTTGCAGTTTGCAGAATACACCGCACCACTAATTTCATCTTTATTCAAAGGGTCTTTTAGGTCTTTAAAGTGCTTTTTGTTTTTGTGATGATTATGAAAGGTTATTTTGGTAGGTATTTGTGTTGTAGGAATTTAACTTTTTCTTTATGTGGTCGGATGTTTGTCCTATGTATCGTAAGGATGTATAGCCAGTATAGGCAGGAGGACTGTAAGTAGTTGGGATGGTAATGGTGTTAATATTATTTTGTGGGTTGTTTGGCAGGTTGACAGTGGGAGTTGTGTTGTTGGCAGGTTGTGGGTTCTTAACAGATTGAGGGGGATTAATTTTATTGAGTTTGGAAAAACAATGTTTTAATCAGTTTTGGAGGATAGCCATTCGCCAATAATACAATTTTGGTGTCGTTAATGATTCTGGAATGAAACTGGGAATCTGCTAGGCAGATCCTTCTTCGAAAAGATTCTTGGCAGTGTTAGCATTAATATGGAAAGGCTGGTGGGATTCATAGTGTATGATGACCTGAATAGGTTTCTTTTTGATAGTAGTCGGTTATGACTGACCCATCTGGATTTTTGATGATTTTTATGTCTAGGAAGGGTAGCTGATTATCTTTTTCTGTTTCTAAAGTAAATTTAATGTGGGGGTTGCAAAAATTGTTGAATGTTTGGAGTAAAGTGTCAATGATTGTTTCGTCTACTATCATGGCTGAATTGTCTACATATTTCTTTACCCATAAAACTAGATCGGCAATTTTAGACTCAATTTTTGAGAACTAGATCGGCAATTTTAGACTTAATTTTTGAGAACATCATCCCACAATTCGGAAATCAAATTATATGGGTAATAACGCATAAAGAAAAAGTTAAATTCCTACAACACAAATACCAAAATAACCTTTTATAATCATCACAAAAACAAAAAACACTTTACAAAACTAAAAGACCCTTTGAAGAAAGATGATTTTAGTGGGGTGGTGTTTTCTGCAAACTGCAAAGATTGCGGTTTGACATATTATGGGGAGATTAGACAACTAGTGACTGAACGAATTAGATGCCATAACCACGACAACAAAAAAGCTTTCAATAAAAATAGCCCAACATAATATGCCACAGCCTTCGCGAAACATGTAGCCACCGCCGGACATAAGTACATCTGAAGTTGGAGACTGGAATATTGTGTGTATAGAGCCTCACTATGAAAAACGAAAAATAAAAGAAATGGCATATATTTTGAAAAAAAAAACAACATGAATTATAAAAAAGATGTCAATAGTTTAGCCACTACCTATTACAAACTACATACATGGAAATAATTCAAGTAAAAGTGCCATTATACTCAGTGTCAATAGTTCAAGTTCCATTATAGTCAATGTCAATAGTTCACGTTTCCATTATAATCATTGTCAATACTCTACATTTCTTCATTACAGTCTGGATAAATAGTCTAAGTTTTTACACTGTAGTTATTAATGTAGTAAATGTCAATAGTTTCAGTTCGTTGTTTCATTTTGTTACTACTCCACATATCTTTCCATCTATAAATAACCATGTTAGTCCATAATATGCCTACATTAGTCTAGTCCAATTCCATCCAATAACAACCTCGTAAGTTTATGCCCACCAGCGACAACAACAGCCATCACCACTCTCCTAACCTCCTCATAGTTTCCTCTATTTGTTTGTGGAAACCTTTGTTTGTTTGTGGAAAGTCTAAAAAGTTGTAAAGAAAGTGTACTTCCACCATTCAGATTGTGATGAATTTAAAATTCTCATCACGGTGGCGTGGAAGGTGAGTGAGTGAATTTAGGTAAAGGAGAGAGAAGGAGGAAAAGTCGCAGGCGGCTGTAGTCAACCGAACATCTACGACTTTTGGAGGAGAGAGAGGTGGTGTGGAAGGAAGGTGAGGAAAAGTCGCAGGCGGCTGTAGTCAACCAAACATCTACGACTTTGGAGGAGAGAGAGGTGGATGAGGGAATTTCACCTAGGCGGCTGTAGTCAACCGTTCATCTAGGTGAAGGAGAGGAAAGGAGAGGTCCCTTGTCTAGGCGGCTGTATTCAACCGATCATCTAGACAAGGAGGAGGAGAGAGGAGAGAGGAGGTGAAATTCCCAGGCGGCTGTATTCAACCGATCATCTGGGAGGTAAGGTAAGAGAGAGAAGAGAGAGCTGGTTAGAGGAAGTGTCGAATGAAGCTTGAGCGCCAGGATCCGGGGTTTTATAGTACTTGGGGGCCTCTCCCTCCAGCTCCTTGCTGGGAGCTGGTAGTGGGGCCCCAGGTTGAGTAACCCTGGGTTCTGTCGCCTGTCCCCACTCATATCTTTATTTACGGAGCTTTAGTTTGGCGTTTGGATATTGGTGAGAACTTAATAGGATAGGAGTGTTCCCGGGAGGGACTCACGACAGAGGTCCCCCCAGTTTGAACCAATATTGGTGCTGAAGGCGCAAGATGACAGGAGCTGAGGGCTACGGCAAACAAGAGGTGGTCGCTGAAGGCGCAAAATGACAGGAGCTGAGGGCTACGGCAAACAAGAGGAGGAGCTGAAGGCGCAAAGTGACAGGGGCTGAGGGCCGATGCAAACAGAGGTTGAGCTGAAGGCGGTCCTTAAAAACTAGTAGTACATGGTATAGGCAGATTATAAGTAGGTAGATGATAAGTAGGTAGAATATAAGGTAGGTAACATAAGGTAGAATATAAGGTAGATGATAAGTAGGTGGAACATAAGGTAGGCAATATAAGGTAGAATATAAGGTAGAGTAAGTAGGATGAGACGGCGAGAGTATATACAGTATGAGGGCGAGATGAGGAGGGTGAACAATATTTACAACGATGAGGATGGCGTATGTACAGAGGATGAATGAGTATTTACAGTTGGCGGATGAGTATTTACAGATGATGGATGAGTAGGTACAAAAGGTGAAGTAGTATATACAGAAGATACAGAGGTATGTACAGAAGATACAGAGGTATGTACAAACATTTGGTCACTTCGTGGGAGGCGGTTGCGAGAATCCGCCGGTTCCTGGGTGCGTGTAGGGTGTGGTGTGTGACAGTGAGTGTGTGAGTGAGGTGTGTGTGCAGTGTGAGGGGAGGTGGGTGATGGGGAAGATGGGTGCCACCCTCTAA
Organism: Leptopterna dolabrata; assembly: GCA_954871275.1. NCBI lineage: Eukaryota > Metazoa > Arthropoda > Insecta > Hemiptera > Miridae > Leptopterna > Leptopterna dolabrata. The sequence goes on from OX940974.1 coordinate 155,427,525, forward strand.
CAGTTTTTACGTTGGTGAAGACTGATAGAGGGGTCCCTTCACTGCCAGGGTGGCGGTGAAGGGGGATAGCTGTTGGGAGCCGGTACCCGGGACGTCGCGGATCGAGGCGACGACGGCGGGGTCCGTCGGTTGAGACGGAGGTGATGTGTGTTGTGTGTGGTGTGGGGGTGGGCGGGGGATTGGTGTGGTGTGATTGGTCGGGGAGTACTGGGGCTGGTTTGCACCGTGCCAATGGCACGGTGTGGGGCTTTCCGTCAATCAACAGGGTAGCGGTGGATGGTGTCGAGCGGATGACCTGAAAGGGCCCGGCATACAGGGGTTGAAAAGTTTTATGCATGCCGGGCTCTTTCAGGTACATGTGTGTGGCGGTGAAGAAGCGTTTGGGGTAAGAGGTGTCGTTTGTGGGTGTTGTGGAGTGTAGCGGTTCCCTGTTAATTGACGGTGTGTGATTTGGGGTGAAAATGTCGGCTGGTAGACGTAACGGGTCTTTAAATGCGTTTTGTGCGGGGCTGGTTTGGTCTGAAGGACGAGCTGAAGTACGTAGGCTGAGTAAAATGTAGGGGAGGGATTTAGTCCAGGAAGGGGAATTTGTTGAAGTAGAAATGGCCTGCTTCAGGACCGAGTGCCACCGCTCTATTTTCCCGTTGGATTGGGGATGGTATGGGGTAGTGTGGATTTTGTGGATGCCGAGGGAACGTAGTAAATCGGAAAAGTGGGCGGACTCAAACTGCCTCCCTTGATCGACCGTGACTGTTCGCGGACAACCGTAACGGCTAACCCATTGAGAGAGGAAAGCCGTCGCGACGGTGTCCGCGGTGATATTTGAGAGTGGGATGCATTCCACCCAGTTGGTGGCACGGTCGATCATCGTGAGGCAGTATTTCTTCCCCTCGGACGGGGGAAGGGGGCCCACTAAATCCAGATGAACGTGTTCCCACGGCAGGGAGTCGGGAATGGTGTGAGGTGGGACATGGGGGTGGGCCGAGACCTTAAACCGCTGGCACTTCTGGCACCCCAGAACCCAGTTACGAATATCTGTGTTCATGTGGGGCCAGAAGTACCGCGTCTTGATAAGGTCCCGGCTAGCCCGAATGCCAGGATGGTGAAGGGAGTGATAGTGGAGGAACAACTGCCGCCTCAGCTCCGGTGGGACGTAAGGGCGCGGTGTATCGGCCGTTACGTCGCACCAGAGGCCGAGGGGCGGCAGCTGTTCCAATTTGGAGGCGGAAATGAGATTGGAGAGGGCGGGGTCGGAATGTGGAGTTTGCTTTGATTTTAGGATTTGTGGTGAAGGGAAAGGCAGTAACTCCGCCACCGGCGCGGGGGTAGGGGTGGGTCGGGATAGCGCGTCCGCCACGCAGTTGTCGGCCCCCGGCAAGTATCGGATATCGGACGTAAACTGCCCGATAAACTCGAGTTGCCGGAGGCGACGCGGGGAGGCGGATTTGCGATTCTGTAGGAGGGCGTGGGTCAGGGGCTTATGATCAGTGACGACAGAGAACTGCCTGCCCTCCACGAAGTCACGAAAGTGCTTGATGGCTTCGTGGATGGCGAGGAGTTCTCTGTCGAACGTGGAGTAATTTTTTTGGGTGGGGGATAGCGTTTTGGAAAAGAAGCCTAGGGGTTGGGGGGTGGCGCCGGTGTGCTGATGGAGCACTGCCCCGATGGCCCAGTCGGACGCATCGGTGGTGATGGAGAGGGGGGCGTGAGGATCGGGATGGGCCAATAGAGCGGCGTCTACTAGGTCCTGTTTGCAAATTTTGAAGGAGGAGATGAGTTGGGGGGTCCAGGTAATGGGGCGGTTGTCATTTTTTTTGGAGGGTTGGGGAATGGCGTGTATGAGTGGTTGTTGATGTTGTGCTGCGTGTTTGATGTGTCTGCGGTAAAAGTTTAACATACCCAGGAAGCGGCGGAGTTCCGTCACGGTGCGGGGTTGCGGGAAGTCACTAATGGCGTGGACTTTATCTGCGAGGGGTTTGATGCCCTCGGATGAAACGTGGTGGCCGAGGCAGTGGACGGAGGGTTGGCCGAGCACGCACTTGTCTGTGTTAACCAAGAGGCCTTCGGAGGAGAAGATGTCAAGGATTTGTTGGAGATGGCTGAGGTGTTCTTCCGGCGTCCTGGAGGCTACCAGGACGTCGTCGAGGAAGCAAAAGACGAACGGTAGGCCTCGCAGGATGCTGTCCATATAGCGCTGCCAAGTTTGTGCAGCGTTCCTTAACCCGAAGCCCATCTTAACATACTCGAAAAGTCCGAACGGGGTAATGATGGCGGTTTTCTGGACATCGGGGGGGTGAATGTTGATGTGGTGGAATGCCCGTGAAATGTCGAGGGTAGAGAAGATATTAGCGCCATGGAGGTGCGACGAGAAGTCCCGTAGGTGGGGAACATTATAAAGGTCCGGCGTGGTTTTCGAATTTAGCCGCCGGTAGTCCCCGCAGGGGCGGATATCCCCATTGGGCTTCTGCACGATGTGGAGGGGAGAAGCCCAAGGGGATTTTGAGGGGCGGACGATGCCGTCGGCTATGAGTTTATTAAAATGTTGCCGGGCTTTAGATAGTTGCAGGGGGTGGAGTCGTCGGGCTTTCGCCGTGATGGGGGGGCCGGAAGTCTCGATGTGGTGTTGAATGGTGGAGATGTGGGCAGAGGGGCGGCGCTGGGGGCGGTAGTTGAGGAGGAGGCGTTCAAATTGCGTAGGGGGGTGGTTGATGGCATGTATGAATCCGGGTATGGGTGTTTTTGTGGCGGGGTCAATCAGGCGCGCGTTCCGGACGTCGACCTGGAGACCGAAATATGCGAGAAAATCGGCCCCCAGGATCGCCTTCTCCACGTCCGCCACGGTGAACTCCCACTCGCACGCGAGCCCGCTCATATGAACAGAGGAGCGGTACGTCCCGTACGAGGGGATGGTGGTACCGTTGGCGGCGTAGAGAAGCTGCCGGTAGCAGCGCGCCTGACGACGGAGGATGTTGTTAGGAAATATTGATAGCGCCGCCCCTGTGTCCACCAAGAACGGCACATTGGTTTTCCTGCAGCGCAGGAAAAGTCGCTGGTGGGTCGGGAGGGCGTTGGGCACAATTGCGGAGGTAGGTACGTTGGTCGGTGTTGGCTGGTCCGCCGCGAAGGAGACGCGAGGCGGTTTCTTGTCGTTCCGGAGGGGGGAAGCGGCGGAGTCTGCAGGGGGGCAGGCCAGTTTGGTAGGAGGGGGTTTCGCCTTGTTCCGGGGAGGGGGAACGGTAGTGGCGGGCTGTGTGGTGGCTGGAGGGGGTTGTGCCCTGGAGGCGGGCGTGGAGGTTCCGTTCCGTGGTGGGGGAACGGACGCGGCGGCGTGAGTGGCGGCCGGGAGGTTGTCTGCCCTGTTGACGGGCTTGGAGGGGCCGTTCCGGGGTGGGGGAACGGGAGCGGCGGCGTGAGTGGCGGCCGGAAGGTTGGCTGCCCTGTTGGCGGGCGTGGAGGGGCCGTTCCGGGGTGGGGGAACGGTAGGGGCGGCGTGAGTGGCGGCCGGATGGTTGGTTGCCCTGGTGGCGGGCGGGGAGGGTTTGTTCCGTTTGTGGTGGGGTGAGGGATCTGGCGGCGCTGCAGGCGCGGCCGGGAGGTTGGCAGCCGTGGCGGCGGCGTAGGAGGGGTAGCGTGGCTTGGTGGTGGTGGCTGTGTGAATGCGGGCGGGGGGGGTATGCGCATGGTCCCCCCCGTGTTGGCGAGGAGGGGGGCCCGCCGGGTTTACCGGCGGGCGTCTGCGTTTCCCTGCTTAGGGGCGAAGGAGCAGGGGGGTTGGCACTTGCGGGCCTCCCCACCGAAGTTTACGTGATAGAAACAACGGTTGGGGTGGTCCGCAGGTAGGTAGGCGGAGTTGGTGGGGCGGGCTGAGTTTGATGCGCGCGCAGCTGCTGGGGATCGACCTCTGCGCTGGCGGGGAGGGGATGCGTTGCGGCGCTCGGGTGAGCGCTGGCGGCGGCGGTCGGCGGACGAGTCGCGTCGGCGATCCGCCGAAAGTGGTCGACGGCCGTCGAGGGAGGGTGCCCGGCCGCGGTCCCGGGATTTTGTGCGGTCCCGGAAAGGCGGGGGGTGGCGCGGCGTACGCACCTCACTGACGGCGGCCGCAGCGGCCAAGTCGTGCACGGTGTCCGCGAGGCGCAGGAGGGGCTCGTCGGGACCGTCGAGATGGCTGGCCAGGGCCATCTGGATGGGGTGGGGAAGGGCACGTAACCAGAACGTGCGTGCGATGTCGGCGGTCATGATCCCCTGCAGCTGGTGTCGCAGCCGTCGGTAGAGGTGGGAGGGCTTCTGGTCGCCGAGGTGTTGAGGTTGGGAGAGGGCGGCGACTCGGGCGATTTTCGACGGCTGGTAGGTGTTGATGAGGCGGCTGCGGAGGTCGTCGTACGCAGCGGCGGCGTCGGGGGAGATATCAGAGGTCTGCAGCAGGATCTCGTAGGGCAGTAGTGAGATGATCCGGGAATATCGGGTTTTCTGGCTGCGGATGTTGGCGGCCGAAAACGCTGCGTCCACTTGGAAAAACCAAAGCGCCGGGTCGTGCGTGTAGAAGGGGGGCAGTGACAGAGGGAACGCAGCGGACGCCGTCATGACGTCGGCGGCGGCTGCGGCCGTAGCGGCGGCGGCGGCGGCGGCGGTGTCCGATGACGCAGAGGTCGGTGGGGAGAGCGTGGAGAAAGGGTTGTCGGCCAATGCGTCGGATGTCGCAGCGGCGGGCGGCTGCAGTGTGGCTGGTCGCAGGAGCGGCGGCGTCGGTGAGTTCGGGTCCATTTCTGTAATTAAAATTCAAAAATTTGACGTGGTTTTGAATTTTGAAATTCGCAATCGGCGGGAGCGGTGGTGCGTTGAGTTGAGAGTTGAGCGGTGAGGGTTGGGCCAAGAATTGCCAAGAATTGCGAATTTATACTGACTGGTTGAAATTTTGAATTTAAAATTTGGGACACCGAACTATTTGACTGGGGCGACACATGAGGTGGGAAGGTGGGAAGGAAGAAGGTTGAGTGAACGTCGGGTTCACCACTGTGATGAATTTAAAATTCTCATCACGGTGGCGTGGAAGGTGAGTGAGTGAATTTAGGTAAAGGAGAGAGAAGGAGGAAAAGTCGCAGGCGGCTGTAGTCAACCGAACATCTACGACTTTTGGAGGAGAGAGAGGTGGTGTGGAAGGAAGGTGAGGAAAAGTCGCAGGCGGCTGTAGTCAACCGAACATCTACGACTTTGGAGGAGAGAGAGGTGGATGAGGGAATTTCACCTAGGCGGCTGTAGTCAACCGTTCATCTAGGTGAAGGAGAGGAAAGGAGAGGTCCCTTGTCTAGGCGGCTGTATTCAACCGATCATCTAGACAAGGAGGAGGAGAGAGGAGAGAGGAGGTGAAATTCCCAGGCGGCTGTATTCAACCGATCATCTGGGAGGTAAGGTAAGAGAGAGAAGAGAGAGCTGGTTAGAGGAAGTGTCGAATGAAGCTTGAGCGCCAGGATCCGGGGTTTTATAGTACTTGGGGGCCTCTCCCTCCAGCTCCTTGCTGGGAGCTGGTAGTGGGGCCCCAGGTTGAGTAACCCTGGGTTCTGTCGCCTGTCCCCACTCATATCTTTATTTACGGAGCTTTAGTTTGGCGTTTGGATATTGGTGAGAACTTAATAGGATAGGAGTGTTCCCGGGAGGGACTCACGACACAGATAGAGCAGCAATATTATCTACCATTATGTAACACCAGCCACAAAGAATCTGTAAGCAGTAATTAACACGTTCAGCGCGTCTCGATGGACAGGTCATCAAACCGTTTTCCTCGTGGTGCGTCTCGATGGACAGGTAATCAGATACTGAGAGCGACCGACGTCCGAAATTCGGTCTCTGGGAAAGTCAATTGAGGACTTAAAAATCGATTCAGAGTTGAATATTACGCTTCGATATTGTATGAAGGTAGGGGTACCACTCGTTGTAGCCGCAGATTGAATACAAAATTAGAATCGATCATTGAAGTTGATATTTCGACTTTTGTGAATAAATCGATTTTCAGGCGATTATTAAATATTTCCTTATATGCTTTTGTGCTGCAACTCCTAGGGAAAACGCCCATATCATTTCCAAGTCGCCAACTACCTTTTTCCATTGGCTAACAGCATTACAGTGAAGAGGGCAGGGGCTAACCTTCACAGAAGTGGATAGGCAACCCGCAGTACCGCCACCCCCAACACGAGGGAGGCAAGAAAAAAGTTTTCGCCTGGTGCGTTTGATGGACTGGTAATCAAAAAAAAAAATTAAGAGAAAAAAACCAGTCATGCAGCATGACTTAATGAGCGAATTTTCAAAGAAATATTCGAATTAATGGCTATGGTTTTGAATAAAGGAAAACTTCGGTCTAAAATTTGGTTTTCTATGTATATTCTCTTCGTATTTATTTTAATTTGTACGTTTTGTCCATCCTGATTCTACCGTTTGTTATGAGTAGATTCCTTGTTCCTTCTGAATGGCCTTTCCTCTTGACTACGATTTCAGGCCTGGTATCTAAAACCAGTTCAAGATTTGCTCTACTAGTTAGGTAGATCCTTCCTTCTTCATTGATATTATTTTTATCATGTTAAGTACCTACCTACCTTTGAATATCAAATATTCGTATGATACTGATAATAAATTGATAAGATACCTACCTAACCTTCTTCCTCCTACTGTTAGTAGGAGGAAGAATTTGAAATTTTGAAATTTGAATAAATTGAATAATTTGAAATAGATTTTTTCTTTCGTCTTCCTTCTAGTAATACGTGGGCCGGTACTTGTCTATCTATGAAGGTATCATAACAATTATATGTGTCAAATGGGAAATTCAAGGAGTTGTACTAATCGTTTGCCTCCCCCTTTTTTGCTTCGAACTCTCGTCTTCAATTAATACTTCTCACATTTTTCAATCTGACCACTCTAAGGGGGTGGGGGGGGGGGGGGGGGGTAAGAGTTTAAAGATTATCCTAGTTTTGGGTAATTTTTGCGCACTTTAAATGCTCTAATTTAAGAACGGATTTAGATATCTAAAATCCGATTTCACCATCGTGTTCAGCGTGCAAAAACCTTTAAAATGAGGGGTCACTTGTTAGAAAATAACATTTTGGGGATTTTTGGGTAATTTTTGCGCACTTTAAATGCTCTAATTTGAGAACGGATCAAGATATCTAAAATCCGATTCCACCATCGTGTTCAGCGTGCAAAAACATTTAAAATGAGGGGTCACTTGTTGGAAAATAACATTTTGGGGATTTTTGGGTAATTTTTGCGCACTTTAAATGCACCAAAACCCTCCTTAGAGTAGGCCAATTTCGCCCATCTTCGAACTTAGCCTTTCGATTGCCAAGATAGATTTTTTGTGCAAATTTGAGCTGTTTATCTCAATTCTATCGAGAGTTATCGTCTGGAGTGACACATATATATATAAATATATATATACATATAAAAAAGTGTTAAATTTCAGGAATCGTTTTAGAATGGTCTGAAACGGATTTCTATGAAGAAAATTTCCAAAAATTTATATAATTTAAATTTCGAAGCCATTGCAATAGCTTCATTTTCTTTGAAAATTCGCTAAAATCAAATTTTTTGACGGTTTCCGTTTATTCATGATTTTTAGAGATGGGAAAACCAAAATTCCTTCCAGGGTTCTCAAAATTCCTTTCAGGCCCACGAGAAGTTCGGTTTTCTGGAGACGCAGTGAACGTGTTAAGTTACCCATTCATATCCAGTTTCGAAATTTTTACCTAACATTATAAGTCTAGTCTAACTTTCTTGGTTGTAGACACGCATGAATAGGGTCTGATCCAGACCGAAACGTCGCGTTAATAAAGAAAACAAAGAAAAACGACTAGTATGGGTCAATCAGCAACCTACTACACACACGCACGCACGCACGCACGCGCGCACGGCCTTCTATCTCAACAAATCAATATTCGTCATATGCAGTTTAATACTGTAATTACAAAATAACAACAATGTGGCGTGACGAAATTCCCAAAACAACTGTTAATGTAATAAATTAGAATATTTAATGAAATACGGGCGAATTTCGTCATGTCCCTCCTTCGATTTGTCAACTATATAAACTCTCCAATATTCGGAAATAATCTCTCTCAGTATGGCCTCAGTCATCAATCCACCGTTTTACCGGGGCCCCCTTTTCCTGGGATTCGCTCGGTCGCCCCTCTCCTCAGAGTATAAGATTTTCTTATTAAACGGGGAGTGGGAGGTCGGAGTTGACTTGGAAAAGGGAGAAGTCGGAATCTGGACCCTTGGCTGCTGAAGATTCCCTGGACTACTCTCCTCCTGCTGCATTAAGGTAAGAACTTGGTTCTTCCCTCCTAGTCCAAATTATTAGGGTTTCCCAACCAAAGTTAAAGTCCTAATTGAAAATGCTAAAACGTAAAGGTGTTACAGATTCTAGGTACTTAAAGAAACCTACTTCTTTTTCAAATTTTCCGTAATAATTTTGAAAGTCTAGTTGGCAATTGGCCTTTATGTAAATTATTCTTTGTGGTTTGATCATGTGAGAAGTATTATAAGAACATAAGGGGATAGGGTTAGGTTTTTTTTCCCCTTTTAAGTTAACCTTGCCCTCAAGGGTTTTTTTTTTCTAACTTAACTCTATCTCCATGTCTAGGTAATTAATTTAATACACTAAAAATTGATTCAAATCTTGTGATGGTGGTTCCAATCTCAAAACTCTTTTCTTTGGGGTTTCCGTGAGAGTATTTTCTAGGATTTAGGGGAGAATTTTCTTTTCTAAGTTACTTAACGGAAAAGGTTATTCATTAAAGAAAAATTTGTTAATGTATCGACCAAATTGTTAATGTAGGTTCTAGTTAGATCATTTTATAGATTCATTTGTGGGTAGAAGTTAGGCCTTTTATTTTATTTGTATATCCTTTCAGGTTTTAGTACATTTCTAGTTTGTTAAGAATTTATAGAATCTAAGAACTCATTATCTTTGTACTCACTTCCTATTCATGTTTTCCGATTTCACTTTTCATTCTTCTTAGTTTAATAAATTATGAGGGCTTGAATATGGATTTTGTTCCTATTTATCTCAAAACCCATGTCCTTTCCTCATGATTCAGTTTTGGTAGCATCTTGTCCCACTTCGTAGGTAGTACACACTTTTCCCAACGTTCAAAATCTCCATCTAGGCATCGTTAGTTTCCCTCTTGGCTTACAACCTAATTTCTTAATTATAGTATTTTTCGTCTATCCCCTCGAGAGAAGTTAGGCTTTATTTTTATGTTTACCTTGAAGTAACTTTAAATGTGATCACCTCCTACCATTTTGCTATAGGCTGGCTAAAGTCAGTTTGGCAGCTCCTCTCATAGGATCCTGAGCTCAAGTAACTTTTCAATATGTCGGGGGAAAAATTTATCTTTCAGTTCTAGTCGGTTGAAATGCCGAACTTTTGCAAACTTCCTTGACATTTGTGGAGGACCTCGGTGTTTTCGAGGGCTAGTGAGTGACCACCGCTGGAGATGGCATAGTTGACGTTTCCAATCCTTGCTGACACGACTCCTGGCGCCCAAGTTGAGTTTCCCGAATAAGTACAGTACAGCAGTGTTTCACCAATCTTAAATTCTTGGCAGGAAGGTTTCGTTGTTGTTGGTTTAGCTAGTCTATATAGTGTGGAACTAACCTGGCGACCCAAGATCAAAAACGCGGGGCTCTCACCAGTTGAGATATTGGGTGACTGGCGGTATGAGAAGAGGAATTCAACTAATGCGTTCTTTATTGCTGAACAGGTGCTATTGGCGTTGGTTGTCTTGTTAAGGGCATCTTCCAGGTTTTGCACGTGATGCTCCGCTTGGCCATTCAATGAAGGATGGTATGGCGTTGTGGTGATGTGGTTAATGTCATTTTCTGTGAGAAAATTTTTAAACTCTTCACTTGTAAAGGTGGGTCCGCTGTCCGATACCAAAGTTCCTGGGACGCCATATCTGCTGAATAGGTCACGCAATTTCATTATTGTTTCAGTCGATATCCTATTGGTAGTGAGGCAAATCTCAGACCACTTCGAGAATGTGTCAACCACCACTAAATACGTTTTACCGTGGTAGCGTAATCCACATGGATACGATTCCATGGGTACCAGGTGATTTCCATGGTTGTACGTCTGCTCTTTTAGGATCGTGTGCATTCTCTTGGCACGTATTGCAAGACCGTACACACCTCTCTACTTCAGCATTTATATTTGGCCAGTACACATATGATCGTGCTAACAACTTCATTTTTACGATACCTAAATGGCCTCGATGAAGTTCTTCTAGTACCACCTGTCTGAATTTGGCAGGTACACATACTCTATGTCCTCGATAAATTATCCCATCTTCAATGGAGTAGTTGGGAGACGGTCGTTTGCCGTTGAACAGTATGTTCCTTAGTAGCCTCATTGAGGTAACTTCCCTAATTTCTTTCCGAAGTGAATTGGGTGCGAGTGTAGAGATCCGTTTCAATTCATCAAACAGGTACTCTGTAACCTCATCTAGAATTCCCAAGTTTTCTGATTTAGAAGGAAAACGAGAGAGCATGTCAGCATTTCCATGGTGATCTATTCGACGATACCTAATATCAAACTGGAAAGACACAGGACATGAACTGGTAAAGGGCGTATCTGACAAGCCTTGTTACAGCCATTGCGCTAAGTCCCTTTTTTGGTTTGAAAATATGGACCAAGGGCTGGTGATCAATATAAAGTGTGAATCGTTGTCCACACAGATAAAAGAAAAATTTGTCCACACCCCATCAAATGGCAAGGGCTTCCTTGTCTATTTGGGAATAACTTCTTTGCGTCTTATTCAGTGTTTCTGATGCATATGCAATTCGCCGTTCTACACCGTTCATCAAGTGTGACAAAACTGCCCCGATTCAGACTGGTGACACATCAACAAACAGCACGAAAGGTAGTTCGGGTTGGTAATGAACTAATGTGTCAGCGTTTGTCAGTGCCTTTCGTATTCCGTGGAATGATCTTTCACAGGCTTCTGTCCATGTAAACTCTACCCCTTTTGCGAGAAGGGCATTGATTGGGTAAGCCAGTGTTGCAAGATGTTGTACAAATCGACCATAAAAAGTCACCAACCCAAGGAACGCCTTAACTTCCTTAGCGCTGTTTGGCTGAGGAATTTCGAGTAAAGCTTTTGTCTTTTCATCAGTCGGCTGAATGCCTGATTCAGACAACTTCTAGCCGAGGTATTCAACATTTTTCTGGAAAAAACTACATTTCGCGATATTCAGTCTTAGGTTTGCCTCTGCTAACCTTCCAAGAACTGCTTCCAGATGTGTCGGATGAGATACATCATCGTGCCCTGTTATCATGATATCATCATAGAACACGCAAACTCCTGGTATTTGTGCTAGAAGGTCTTCAATGTACTGGTTCCAAAGTGCGGGAGCGGTCTTCACACCAAACATCAAGCGTTTACGTTTGTACTACCCTAGGTGGGTGTTGATGGTTTGTAGCATGCTTGATTCCTCATTCACTTGTAAATGTAAATACGCAGTTTTAATGTCAAATTTAATGAAATGTTTGCCTTTATTCAATTTTGCAAACAACTCTTCACTGCGAGGTAATGTGTGGATGACATCTAGGGCCAGATTGAGTGTACCTACCACTATAACCTGCGCAAATCCGTACAGTGCCGGTAGGTTTGACTCCTGGGACTATTGGGGTAGCCCACTGAGAAGTAGCAACTTCCTCAAGAACTCCGTTCTTCTCTAAGCGGTCCAATTCTTCATCGTTATCCATGTTTTTCTCATGGCTAGGAGACCGAATATGAAGTAGATTTTGACCAACGAGTGAAGAATTGAGGATCTAACAAAGTTTCAGCCTCAAATTTAGGTTAAATTTTGGTATAAAATCGTCGTTCTCTCGCATACAGGCTCCGTTTGGGTCCTAGTTGTGCTCTGAAGCTTGGCAGCCCGATCGGAATGCACCCAGAGGTGTTATTGGGGCGGGGGGGGGGGGGGGGGGGTTAAAAATAGGCGTTTTCGAGGTTTTTGTGAAGGTTAGCTTGTGAGGTATCGTTTTCCATGTTTTTTAGGGCGAGAAGACCGAATATGAAGTTGATTTTGACCAAAGAGTGAAGAACTGAGGTTCTAACGAAGCTTGAGCTCCCAATATTCATTTTTTATGGGTTAAAAGCCTTGGTAATTGTCTGATATTACCATACATTTGTATAATAACACTAGAAGTCGTATCAACAGGTGAATCAAGCATTAAATGGCATTCATGACCATCAATGATCAAAGATAATTCGTTAAAAAAATAGGAGCTCAATTCATGTTTTTGGGGGCCAAAATGGGAGGAAACGATCAAAAATAGCTTATTGCGCATGAAAGAAACAATAAATGAACAGCCAAAATTTCTGTAGGTATGTCCAATAGAATAATAAACCCATGTGACAAGGACTTTGCAGCGTTTTTGGTTTATTATTCTGTGAATAATACACCAATGTATTCGCTCAGCAAAAAATTTTTATAACACCCCCTCAAAATTTTTTCTTTTCCGTTTCAAGGTGCGTAGATTCCAAAAACGCTGCAAAGTCCTTGTAACATGGGTTTATTATTCTATTGGACATACTTACAGAAATTCTGGCTGTTTATTTATTGTTTCTTTCATGTAAAATAATTGAAATAGCTATTTCTAGTGGTTTCCACCAATTTTGGCCCCCGAAACTTGAATTAGGTACGCTTTCTTTTTTTTCAAATTACCATTGATTATTGGTTGTGCCATTTAATCGTCTTGATCCACGCGTTGAAACTTTTTCTAGTGTTATTATACAAATTGATGGTGATTTCAGACGACTTTCCAGGTTTTTGACTCATAAAAAAATCAATTTTGTGAGCTGAACATCTGGTACAACCTCAATTTTCCACTCCTTGGTCAAAATCGACTTCATATTCGGTCTTCTCGACCCCAAAAACATGGAAAACGATACCTCAAAAGCTCATGTTACTAACATGTTACAAAAACGCAAAAAGTACCTGTTTTTACACACATTTTCACTCATAACACCCCTGGGTATATTCCGATCGGGCTGAAAAGTTTCGGGACACAACTAGGGCCCAAATGGAGCTTGTGTGCGAAAGAACGATTTTCTTAGACCGAAAATGAGGCCTGTAGACGTGATACGGCCTACGGCGGACGGCGTACGGCGGACGGCGGACGTGATACGGTGTTACAAAAATTTTTTGCTGAGCGAATACATAGGTGTTATTATTCACAGAATAATAAACCAAAATGCAATGTCCGTCCGCCGTATCACGTGTACAGGCTTCATTTTCGGTCAAAAAAATTAGTTCTTTCGCACAGATGCTCCATTTGGGCCCTTGTTGTGTCCCAAAACTTTTCAGCCCGATCGGAATATACCGAGGGGTGTTATGGGTGAAAATGTGTGTAAAAATAGGTACTTTTTGCGTTTTAGCAACATGTTGGTAACATGAGCTTTTGAGGTATAGTTTTCCATGTTTTTGGGGACGAGAAGACCGAATATGAAGTCGATTTTGACCAAAGAGTAGAAAATTGAGGTTCTACCAGATGTTACTTTTATGTAAAATAATTGAAATACCTATTTCTGGTGGTTTCCACCAATTTTGGCCCCTAAAACTTGAATTTGCTACGCTTCATTTGGTTTATTATTCTGTGAATAATAAACCTATGTATTCGCTCAGCAAAAAATTTTTATAACACCCCCCCCAAACTTTTTTCTTTTCCGTTTCAAGGTGATTAGATTTCAAAAATGCAATGTCCGTCCGCCGTCCACCGTACGCCGTACGCTGTCCGCCGTCCGCCGTATCACGTCTACAGGCTTCATTTTCGGTCTAAGAAAATCGTTCTTTCGCACACATGCTCCATTTGGGCCCTAGTTGTGTCCCGAAACTTTTCAGCCCGATCGGAATGTACCCAGGGATGTTATGGGTGAAAATGTGTGTAAAAATAGGTACTTTTTGCGTTTTAGCAAGTAACACGAGCTTCCGAGATATCGTTTTCCATGTTTTTGGGGACGAGAAGACCGAATATGAAGTCGATTTTGACCAAAGAGTGGAAAGTTGAGTTCTACCGAATGTTCAGCTCCAGAAACTGATTTTGTTTTATTATTCCGTGAATAATACACCTATGTATTCGCTCAGCAAAAAATTTTTATAACACCCCCTCAAAATTTTTTCTTTTCCGTTTCAAGGTGCGTAGATTCCAAAAATGCAATGTCCGTCCGCCGTCCACCCTCCGCCGTACGTCGAATCACGTGTACAGGCTTCATTTTCGGTCTAAAAAAAATCGTTCTTTCGCACACATGCTCCATTTGGGCCCTAGTTGTGTCCCGAAACTTTTCAGCCCGATCGGAATATACCCAGGGATGTTATGAGTGAAAATGTGTGTAAAAAAACTTTTTGCGTTTTAGCAACATGTTGGTAACATGAGCTTCTGAGATATCATTTTCCATGTTTTTGGGGACGAGAAGACCGAATATGAAGTCGATTTTTACCAAAGAGTGGACAATTGAGTTCTACCAAAACTTCAGTTCCCAAAATTGATTTTTTTATGAGTGAAAAACCTGGGAAATCTCTGAAATCACCATCAGTTTGTATAATAACACTGGAAAAAGTGTCAACACGTGGATCAAGACGATTAAATGGCACTATCAATGATCAGAGATAATTTATTTAAAAAAAAAAAAAAAAAGCTGCAAAGTCCTTGTCACATGGGTTTATTATTCTACTGGACATTTATTGTTGCTTTCATGTAAAATACTTGAAATAGCTATTTCTGGTGGTTTCCACCAATTTTGGCCCAAAACTTGAGTTAGGTACGCTCCTTTTTTTCCCAAATTATCTTTGATCATTGGTAGTACCATTTAATCGTCTTGATCCACCTGTTGACGCTTTTTCCAGTGTTATTCTACAAATTGATGGTGATTTCAGACGATTGCCCAGGTTTTTGACTCACAAAAAATCAATTTCGGGAGCTGAACATCTGGTAGAACCTCGATTTTCTACTCTTTGGTCTAAATCGACTTCATATTCGGCCTCCTCGTCCCCAGAAACATGAAAAAACGATACCTTAAAAGCTCAGGTTACCAACATGTCGCTAGAACGCAAAAAGTACCTATTTTTACACACATTTTCACTCATAACACCCCTGGGTATATTCCGATCGGGCTGAAAAGTTATTTCGATTATTACGCATAAAAGAAACAATAAATGAACAGCCAAAATTTCTGTAGGTATGTCCAGGAGAATAATAAACCCATGTGACAAGGACTTTGCAGCGTTTTTTAGTATGGTGAGTAACACTGTACGATCGACAGTGTCACGTCGTTTTTTTCCCAGATTATCCTTGATCATTGATAGTACCATTTAATCGTCTTGATCCACCTGCTGATACTTTTTCTAGTGTTATTCTACAAATTGATGGTGATTTCAGACGATTTCGCAGGTTTTTGACTCATAAAAATCAAATTTGGGAGCTGAACATTTGGTACAACCTCAATTTTCCACTCCTTGGTCAAAATTGACTTCATATTCGGTCTTCTCGTCCACAAAACATTGAAAACGATACCTCAGAAGGTCATGTTACTAACATGTTACTAAAACGCAAAAAGTACCTGTTTTTACACACATTTTCACTCATAACACCCCTGGGTATATTCCGATCGGGCTGAAAAGTTTCGGGACACAACTAGGGCCCAAATGGAGCATGTGTGCGAAAGAACGAATTTTTTAGACCGAAAATGAAGCCGGTGCACGTGATACGGCGGACGGCGTATGGCGTACCCCGACGGACATTGCATTAATTTTGGTTTATTATTCTGTGAATAATACACCTATGTATTCGCTCAGCAAAAAATTTTTATAACACCCCCTCAAAATTTTTTCTTTTCCGTTTCAAGGTGCGTAGGTTCCAAAAATGCAATGTCCGTCCGCCGTACGCCGTCTGCCGAATCACGTGTACCGGCTTCATTTTCGTTCTAAAAAAGTCGTTCTTAAGCACACATGCTCCACTTGGGCCATAGTTGTGTCCCGAAACTTTTCAGCTCGATCGGAATATATCCAGGGGTGTTATGAGTGAAAATGTGTATAAAAATAGGTACTTTTTGTGTTTTAATAACATGTTAGTAAAATGAGCTTTTGAGGTACCTTTTTCCATGTTTCTGGGGACGAGAAGACCGAATATGAAGTCGATTTTGACCAAGGAGTGGAAAATTGAGGTTGTACCAAAGTTCAGCTCCCAAAATTGTTTTTTTTTAGTAAAAAACCTGGAAAACTGTCTGAAATCACCATCAATGTGTATATTAACATTAGAAAAAGTGTAAACAGCTGAATCAAGACCATTAACTCGCACTACCAATGATCAAAGATGATCTGGGGGAAAAAAAAGTGTACCTATTTCATGTTTTGGGGGCCAAAATTGGTGGAAATCATCAGGAATAGCTAATTCAATCATTCCACATGAAAGAAACAATAAATTTAACTGCCAACAAGAATCTCTAGAACTCCAATAGAATAATAAACCCATGTGACAAGGACTTTGCAGCGTTTTTTTTTAGGTTTTAGTGAACATGAGCTTTTGAGGTATCGTTTTCCATGTTTTCTAGGACGGCAAGGCCGAATATGAAGTTGATTTTGACCAGAGAGTGAAGAATTGAGGTTGTAATATAAGTTCAGCTCCCAATACCTATTACTTTTTTATAGGTCAAAAACCTGGGTAATTGTCTGAAATCACTATAAATTTGTATAATAACACTAGAAGTAGTGTCAACAGGTTGATCAAGACAATTAAATGGTACTATCAATGATAAGGTATGATCAAAGATAATTGAAAAAAAAGGACCCTAATTTGTGTTTTTGAGAAACAATAAATGAACATTCAACACTTCTCTAGGTAAGTCCAAAAGAATAATAAACCCATGTGACAAGGACTTTGCAGCGTTTGTACTTCTCACCGGCCTGGCCTAGGTATCTACTCGGTAGACATACTTGTAATGAGGTGGTAGGTATAAAAAGTGGTAGCGCGTCCTAGAAAGAAGTCGCATAGTCACACATGGAGACTATTCTAACGGTTTCATTTCCCCAGACAAAAATGTTGAATGTTATTTATCAATAAATACAACAATGTTGAGTTTGGCTAACACGATGGCCCTACAGATATTATCACAGCCCTTTTTTGTTTGAAACACAATACAGTTCAAAAAAATCAGACATGCAGCATGACTTAATGAGCGAATTTTCAAAGAAATATTCGAATTAATGGCTATGGTTTTGAATAAAGGAAAACTTCGGTCTAAAATTTGGTTTTCTATGTATATTCTCTTCGTATTTATTTTAATTTGTACGTTTTGTCCATCCTGATTCTACCGTTTGTTTATTACGTAATTGTACTAAGTGCTTATTTATTTGATCGCTGTGGGTAAATTCAAGGAGTTGTACTAATCGTTTGCCTCCCCCTTTTTTGCTTCGAACTCTCGTCTTCAATTAATACTTCTCACATTTTTCAATCTGACCACTCTAAGGGGGTGGGGGTAAGAGTTTAAAGATTATCCTAGTTTTGGGTAATTTTTGCGCACTTTAAATGCTCTAATTTAAGAACGGATTTAGATATCTAAAATCCGATTTCACTATCGTGTTCAGCGTGCAAAAACCTTTAAAATGAGGGGTCACTTGTTAGAAAATAACATTTTGGGGATTTTTGGGTAATTTTTGCGCACTTTAAATGCTCTAATTTGAGAACGGATCAAGATATCTAAAATCCGATTCCACCATCGTGTTCAGCGTGCAAAAACCTTTAAAATGAGGGGTCACTTGTTGGAAAATAACATTTTGGGGATTTTTGGGTAATTTTTGCGCACTTTAAATGCTCTAATTTGAGAACGGATCAAGATATCTAAAATCCGATTCCACCATCGTGTTCAGCGTGCAAAAACCTTTAAAATGAGGGGTCACTTGTTAGAAAATAACATTTTGGGGATTTTTAGGTAATTTTTGCGCACTTTAAATGCTCTAATTTGAGAACGGATCAAGATATCTAAAATCCGATTCCACCATCGTGTTCAGCGTGCAAAAACCTTTAAAATGAGGGGTCACTTGTTGGAAAATAACATTTTGGGGATTTTTGGGTAATTTTTGCGCACTTTAAATGCGCCAAAACCCTCCTTAGAGTAGGCCAATTTCGCCCATCTTCGAACTTAGCCTTTCGATTGCCAAGATAGATTTTTTGTGCAAATTTGAGCTGTTTATCTCAATTCTATCGAGAGTTATCGTCTGGAGTGACACATATATAAATAAATATATATATATATATATATATATACATATAAAAAAGTGTTAAATTTCAGGAATCGTTTTAGAATGGTCTGAAACGGATTTCTATGAAGAAAATTTCCAAAAATTTATATTATTTAAATTTCGAAGCCATTGCAATAGCTTCATTTTCTTTGAAAATTCGCTAAAACAAAAATTCGGATCCAAGGGTTCTTGGCAGTGATTTAGGAAATCCTCGCACACATTTTCCACCGTTTTCAACCATTTTGCTCTCAAAATTTATTTTAACCATTATTCATCCTGACAGAATTATATGTTCGTATGAATGAGGGCAGTAAGTAAATATTCACAATGAATCGCCAGAACTGTTTAAAAACGCTATCCACCTTCCATCTTTGCTTCACATATTCACTAAAAGAGAAGTTGCTGCAACGGTAGAACGATGCGTGGAAAGGAGGAGGACTGTTCCCTCCCTCCCTAACATCGCAGCATCCTGATAACTTAAGAGAACGTGTGGGTGACGGAGGTACGTTGTTGAAGGTACCTACACACGCGAAGGAGCGACGAAGTTGTATCCAAGGGCTTACCGTTATCAACGGCAGGAGTGAGCCATGAGGAGGAACGGGGCTTCATTTTCTCTCGGATTACTTAGGGCAGCTTGAGAATAATATCGGTCGTTGAAGGCTCCTTTTCATCAAACAATACATGCGGAAGTCATTGTTCTTTTCTCGTTCCGTTCTCGTTACCGAGGCCAGAGGACCACATAGGGAAGGGATATTGAAGAAAAAAAAGAGCAGGTTACATGCAAGTGAAAATGTTGGAAAGGGTCTTGGCGACCTCATACTGTAATTAGTAGGCGGAGCAGGCAGTGAGATGGCACAATAAATATTTGCTCAGGGTTAGTGGGTGAAGCTTTTGGGATGAAGGAATCAAGTGGGAAAGCTATTTCATTACTGACCTGGGACAAGGCTGTTGGTCGTGCGCTGCAATATTAATTGACTGCCAATATTATATGAAGGGGAGGGACCTTTACGAATCATGAGGACGAGTGTGTAACAAACACGATGATCCCATTTGTTAGGGAAAGGTGGGTTGGGGTGGTCGGATTGTTGTGATCTTCACCCAGCTTCATCTTGGCCTCCCTAAACAATGGACTTGATTTTTAGAACAATACCCCCCTCTATCCCTATACCACGTAGCCCCTCTCACGGAAGTCCCTCTTTCACATCCGAGCTTCAACTTTAAAGCCGGGGCGATATCAATCAACTTGGCACACTACTCCTCCCCCATCACCCCTTTTTTGATTCATTAGAGGCTCCACAATAAATGAAAATTCTTACTACTCTTGATTAGGATTCCTCTCGGCTGAACCTAAAATCCTGTGCACATTCTGAAATTTGATCATAGGTGCATCAACGATCAATTCACCAAATTGTTGCTAAGGCCTTTGAAGTGCGAAGTAACGTCACTAAGGGGCTCTACCTTAATGATAAAAAACCGAAATTTTTACGCTCATTCTTAATTTTCAAAAATCTCGGAACAAGGTGATGTTTGTTTTCATTAAACAAGAAACAGCAGTACAGTCGAAACTCCTCATAGTCATTGTACAAAACGATCACTACATTATGTACTGTGAAAGTGTATAGGCAAACAGAATTGTGCTTACTGTGAAAATTAAAAACATGTGCAATATAGCGATGAGATTGGTGTCACCTACTTGATATAGGTAAATCACGGTGAAAAGGAAAACCTAGATAGACAATCCAGAAAATGTAAGATCCAGAAATGACGGGACGACGAAACAAAAAGTGATTATAATTATGAAAAGAATTCGGAAAGATGTTTTTGAAAGAAATGCTGGAAAGGAAATCCAAAAATTTTAAAATTTTAATTGTAGGCATCAAAAAGGGCTTATAAGCAAGTAATATAATTATGTATCGTAGACGTAAATGTGATTTGTACAATAATTAAGAGACAAATTAATACTTAAATATAAGTAAGAAGTTGGTCAGCCAGATGAATTTAGAAACAAGAAGCAATTTATGAATAATTTGAGGAATCTAGTAGACTATATAACAATAATAAGTATAATATTACAATTTTGAGCTTTGATGTTTTACACAGAAATATTGAATGATTTTGATTTCAGTTTATAGGCATACCCCTCGTGCATCAATTAAAAAAGTACCTCAAGTTCACGCCTCTCAGTGGCACCAATACAATCAATAAACAGTCCTAAACCATATGAAATTATAGGGACTATTAGAGTTTCTATACATTGATTTCAGGAGTAAAATTACTCTTATTCTTCTCAAGCTGTAGAGTGCCCCCCGAACTTTTCCATGCACAGAATTTACCCGGTCGCTCCGATTCATAATTCGAGAAACCAAAATTAAGCCACACACTCTGAGACCTATATATATAGGATTTAAATATAGGATATTAAAATAGTGGCTGAGGAAACAGATTTAAATTGACTGTGAAGTTTTTCTATTCACATTGTGTGAATGATAGATCCAGAAACATTGCTAAAGTACTACCTTTATTTTATTTTGATTAAAATTGTCAAGAATTTATTCATACATATCTGGTGAGAGCTGTTCTGTAATAGCTAACCCCAAAAACAAACCTGTTGTAAAAATTTACCCACCAAGAAAACCTCTTCAGCCCTTGGATGTGCAAATAGAAACCTGTATTTCCCCCTCTGTTAGATATCTCTATCACTACTATATTATAAAAACGAATCTCTGTCTGTGTGTCTGTGTGTCTGTCTGTCTGTCCTTCTATGCACGGCCAAACGGCTCGACGGATATCGACCAAATTTGGCACGAATATCCAGTAGGCTCCCAAGTTGTGCAACGTCGCATTTTTAATTCCCTGACCATAGCGGAACTATGGTCGACCATGGTCAACTTCGTTAATTGAAATGGTAACCCCTATTTTTTATCGCGTATTCGTAATCTACGTGAAATTCTATCTACGATCGACCCTTCGGACTACCCCCGCGGTCGACCATAGCGCATCCATGGGCCCCTCCATGGTCGAATCCCGAATTGCTTTTCACGGCCAAACGGCTCGACGGATATCGACCAAATTTGGCACGAATATCCAGTAGGCTCCCAAGTTGTGCAACGTCGCATTTTTAATTCCCTGACCATAGCGGAACTATGGTCGACCATAGTCAACTCCTGAATGGCTTGATGGATATCGACCAAATTTGGCACGAATATCCAGTAGGCTCCCAAGTTGTGCAACGTCGCATTTTTAATTCCCTGACCATAGCGGAACTATGGTCGACCATGGTCAACTTCGTTAATTGAAATGGTAACCCCTATTTTTATCGGGTATTCGTAATCTACGTGAAATTCTATCTACGATCGACCCTTCGGACTACCCCCGCGGTCGACCATAGCGCATCCATGGGCCCCTCCATGGTCGAATCCCGAATTGCTCAACGGATATCGACCAAATTCGGCACGAATATCCAGTAGGCTTCCAAGTTGGGCAACGTCGGAATTTTTCGGTCCCCTTCACCATAGCGGAACTATGGTCGACCATGGTCAACTCCTGAATGGCTGGACGGATATCGACCAAATTTGGCACGAATATCCAGTAGGCTCCCAAGTTGTGCAACGTCGCATTTTTAATTCCCTCACCATAGCGGAACTATGGTCGACCATGGTCAACTCCTGAATGGCTCGACGGATATCGACCAAATTTGGCACGAATATCCAGTAGGTTCCCAAGTTGGGCAACGTCGGAATTTTTCGGTCCCCTTCACCATAGCGGAACTATGGTCGACCATGGTCAACTCCTGAATGGCTGGACGGATATCGACCAAATTTGGCACGAATATCCAGTAGGCTCCCAAGTTGTGCAACGTCGCATTTTTAATTCCCTGACCATAGCGGAACTATGGTCGACCATGGTCAACTTCGTTAATTGAAATGGTAACCCCTATTTTTTATCGCGTATTCGTAATCTACGTGAAATTCTATCTACGATCGACCCTTCGGACTACCCCCGCGGTCGACCATAGCGCATCCATGGGCCCCTCCATGGTCGAATCCCGAATTGCTCAACGGATATCGACCAAATTTGGCACCAATATCCGGTAGCCTCCCAAGTTGAACGTAGGCGCATTTTTAATTCCCTGACCATAGCGGAAATATGGTCGACCATGGTCAACTCCTGAATGGCTTGACGGATTTTGATAAAATTGGGCACAAATACCCGGTATGCTATGGGATTTTTCCGTCGTTTGTTGGTTCCAGGGACCGCTCTAGTAATACAGGCGCCCTAGGCAAATGATAAAAAAAGCGCCCCTAAAAAAATTCGCCTGCGGCGCCGACCGCGCGAATTTTTGTTATTGCTATCTTTGATATCATAACAGATACAAATAAACAACAAAGCATTTTTTATTAGAGGATAAATATTACTTTAATTATGTTATAATGACATAATTTTATATATTTCATTTTATATAATTTACTTTCTATCATTAATATCTTGTTAATACTTAATACATTGCTGATAAGCTTTATCGTGCATTTTTTTTTCAATTTTTTTTCTTTTTTTCCCAATTTTTTTTTCTGTCCACTTGCCATTTTGGCGCCCCTCAAATTTCGGCGCCCTTCACTTTGCCTAGTTTGCCTATATGGTAGAGCGGGCACTGGTTGGTTCCACGATACTGCGTACAGCGAATCTCGGATAGCGAGCGAAGCGAGCGGTCAGGCTAGTGTGTATAGAAACGTGTTCCTTCCCCCAAACCTTGAAATTTCTATATGCACATCCCAGTAGAAATTTTTCATTGTTTTATTCGAAATTTTTCTGAATTTGTTGGTAAAATATTTTTATAATTTTCTATAAAATTGGTTTAAAACTTGTTTCTTCGTTTTTCAGAAAACGGTGTTTTTCCATTCATTTTTAAATTTTTTTAAAAGCACTGCAGAAAAGTTTAATACCCCGGAAGTTACAGCGCTCCAAACGTGATATCGTCAATTAGGGTGTTTGACCATAATTTGCAGCGTTTTCAAACAGTTATAACTCGGCTTCTAGTGAATCGGTTTCAGATTTTGAACACTTCCTCAGGGAGCCCCAGAGAACAAGTGCGCCAAATTTCAGCTCTTAAAACTCTCCCTAACCTACTACTAGAAGCTCCCTCCTCCCAACTATGTTGTTGGGGGGGGGGGGGGGGGCAAAAACGGACAAAAGGCAATTCCTAGGAGCATAAAGAATGTATGTGCAAAATTTCAGCTCGATGCTTCACGTCTGTGAGACTGTAGCTCTGTCAAAGAAGAACAAGAACAAGTAGAAAACGCTGCAAATTATCGCACAACGGATTTACCAGTACAGATGCTCCTTCTACGTAGATCACTGTTTTCATGGTCAGTACTTACCCACGTGCTTCCCAGGAAAGCCCTAAATCGAGTACTGGAGCCGCCCGGCACGGGAATTACAGTTTCATAAAAATGCTCGGGATTTGCTAATTCAATAATTAATTATTTGTTGTACCTAATTCAAAAAGCATAACGTTTGTTCACGTTACAAAAGTAGGTACCTATCAATAAGCTCAAAAACAGCCATCATTCTTCAAATGAAATGATATCACAGAACGATCAACTATTTCATACAGCCATCCGTGATTATAATTAGGCGTTCCCTACGATACCTGGGCCAGATTTATACCGTTTCATTCACGATCATGTTGACGAAGCTTTTCGGGGCAAAAGAACGGCTGGACGTGCAATGCCCTGGGTGTTCTCAAAAAATTCTTTGCTTCAAGATCAATTTAAAAACGTTTAAAAAAAACATACCTACCCTTCTGTTTTCGAGCTATGGCTTTCGGGAAAGGTCAAACCCCATTTTTCACCGCTTAGGGGACAGTAACGCCGAGCTTCGCGGAACAACTAGACCCCAAATGGGTCCAACAAACCAGATGTCATTAATTTTGGTTCATGGTAACTAAAAAAAGTGCGAAGTACGTTGGACGGACAGAAATTTTTGTATTCCATTTTCGGATTCTGCGTACTTCGAAACGGAAGCCATCAAATTCTGAGGGGAGGGTTAACAATTTTTTTTTCATGCTATTTGAAAGGTTAATTATTGAAAATAGTTAAACCAAAACTTGAAAAACAGCGATTTTCAAACTTCCACAAGTCCAGCACCTGATGGCTCCGAGAGTTGGAATTTGGTCCCCTCGAAAATCAATACCGGTGTCCCCAGACGGGAGGGGGGGGGGGGGGGGGGGGCTACTTGTTCTGCCGTGTAAACAGTTCTAGTTTTCTAGTTTTGGTTTATTATTCTGTGAATAATACACCTATGTATTCGCTCAGCAAAAAATTTTTATAACACCCCCTCAAACTTTTTTCTTTTCCGTTTCAAGGTGCGTAGATTCCAAAAATGCAATGTCCGTCCGCCGTACGCCGTCCGCCGTATCACGTGTACAGGCTTCATATTTGGTCTAAAAATTTCGTTCTTTCGCACACATGCTCCATTTGGCCCTAGTTGTGTCCCGAAACTTTTCAGCCCGATCGGAATATACCCAGGGGTGTTATGAGTGAAAATGTGTGTAAAAATAGGTACTTTTTGCGTTTTAGTAACATGCTAGTAACAAGAGCTTCTGAGATATCGTTTTCCATGTTTTGGGGACAAGAAAACCGAACATGAAGTTGATTTTGACCAAAGAGTGGAAAATTGAGTTCTACCAAATGTTCAGCTCTCAAAATTGATTTTTTATGAATGAAAAACCTAGGAAATCGTCTGAAATCACCATCAGTTTGTATAATAACACTGAAAAAAGGGTCAGCACATGGATCAAGACGATTAAATGGCACTACGAATGATCAAAGATAGTTACTAAAAAAAAAAAATGAGCGTACCTAATTTGTGTTTTAGGGGCCAAAATTAATGAAAACCATCAGATATAGCTATATCGATTATTACGCATGCAGCCAACATTTCTGTAGGTATGTCCAATAGAATAATAAACCCATGTGACAAGAACTTTGCAGCGTTTTTCGTTTTGGTTTATTATTCTGTGAATAATAAACCTATGTATTCGCTCAGCAAGAAATTTTTATAACACCCCCTCAAAATTTTTTCTTTTCCGTTTCAAGGTGCGTAGATTCCAAAAATGCAATGTCCGTCCGCCGTCCACCCTCCGCCGTACGCCGAATCACGTGTACAGGCTTCATTTTCGGTCTAAAAAAATCGTTCTTTCGCACACATGCTCCATTTGGGTCCTAGTTGTGTCCCGAAACTTTTCAGCCCGATCGGAATATACCCAGGGGTGGTATGAGTGAAAATGTGTATAAAAATAGGTACTTTTTGTGTTTTAGTAACATGTTAGTAACATGAGCTTTTGAGGTATCGTTTTCTATGTTTTCGGGGACGAGAAGATCGAATATGAAGTCGATTTTGACCAAGGAGTGGAAAATTGAGGTTGTACCAAAAGTTCAGCTGCCAAAATTGATTTTTTATGAGTCAAAAACCTGCGAAATCGTCTGAAATCACCATCAATTTGTATAATAACACTGGACGTAGTAACACGTGGATCAAGACGATTAAATGGCACTACGAATGATCAAAGATAATTTGAAAAAAAAAAAAAAAAAAAGGAGCGTACCTACCTACCTAATTCAAGTTTTGGGGGCCAAAATTGGTGGAAACCACCAGAAATAGCTATTTCAATTATTAAGAATGAAAGAAACAATAAATGAACAGCCAACATTTCTGTAGGTATGTCCAATAGAATAATAAACC
This sequence comes from Leptopterna dolabrata, assembly GCA_954871275.1. Classification (NCBI taxonomy): domain Eukaryota; kingdom Metazoa; phylum Arthropoda; class Insecta; order Hemiptera; family Miridae; genus Leptopterna; species Leptopterna dolabrata. Next base: position 155,453,550 of record OX940974.1, read on the forward strand.
CATGTGACAAGGACTTTGCAGCGTTTTTGGAATCTACGCACCTTGAAACGGAAAAGAAAAAATTTTGAGGGGGGTGTTATAAAAATTGTTTGCTGAGCGAATACATAGGTGTATTATTCACAGAATAATAAACCAAAAGGAGCGTACCTAATTCGTGTTTTGGGGGTCAAAATTGGTGGAAACCATGAGAAATAGCTATTCGAATTATTTCACGTGAAAGAAACAATAATGAACAGCCAACATTTCTGTAGGTATGTCCAGTAGAATAATAAACCCATGTGACAAGAACTTTGCAGCGTTTTTTAGTATGGTGAGTAACACTGTACGATAGACAGTGTCTATCGCGGGAGTGAAATCAAAATAACGCACTATGGCTATCCTCCCACTATTCAATATTCTATTTATCGTGTCACTGAAATCTGATAACAGCTCCTGTGTACCTCTCTTCTTCCTAAAGTCATACTGCCGGGGGTCCAGTAAATTCTGGCTCTCTAAGGGGCGTTTGCTGAGCTCGAGGTTAGGGCTTAGTCGTGGACTAAATGGTGATAGTCCGGGTTTATCAGAAAAATACGTTGCCGAGACTCAGATTATATTTATTTGGTCCTGGACTATGCCTACATCCAGGGTCAATTTCTAGACCTCGACTAATTTTAAACCCGGACTTCGTGAAGTGACTTGCTGAGTTCGAATTCGACATAAACCACGACTAATTTTTAATTCTGATGCCTTGCTGAGCTCCCAATAGTAGGTACTTAGTCCAGAATTAGATGTTGGTCCTGGGCTCACTTTAGCTCTGATTTGTAATCCCCCCCCTTCTGCAGAATTAACTCTTTGATCCCAGAGTTTATCTGCTGTGTCGAGAGGGTTTCTTTGAGGTTTGCGTTCGTGTTTGGTAGTTTGTGTTTTTTATCTTTTGTTTTAACTTTAATGGACTACCTAGACTGCATACCAGATGACATTCGGAGGCCCAGGTATGATAGGGAATCCAATCAATCTATTTGATGATCTCTCGGACGTAGAGTTCAAAGACAGATACAGACTCTCAAAAGAAAGCGTTAGAGATTTTATAGAAATGGTGGCAGAGTTGATGGATATGCCGGACTCTCGAGCCCCTCATACCATACCTGTGTGGAACAAGGATTTGGTAGCGGTAAGGTTTTTTGCCGAAGGAACCCTCCACCGAGAATGTGGTGATCGACAGATAGAAAGGAATGAGAGGACTCAGATGATTATACTCAAAATGAAGAGGATGTCACTGACGACTGGGACGAATATGTTTTCCGAGAAGAATACCTACACAACACTGGATGATTTAATTCGTCGCTTTTTCTAATGACTGCCGTAAATAATTTTAGTAAATTGATGTTTTGATATTTCAAATTTAACACGAGAATTATTTCAACCCAAAAGCACCGGGAAAGCGAGTGGCACATAGCAAGTTGAAATACCAACCAGCGCAATAGCTCTTCGAAAATTCGCTAAACCCCGGTTTTGCTAAATAGTCTACTTGAAACTCGCATTTTGATAAGAGGGGCTAGGTATGTATAATCATGCATACAACTACTTGCTTCACGATAAAAACTCTATAAATATATTTTTAAACATATAGAATGTTGCAAAGGCTCTAGAAATATGAGTAGGTAAGTACAGTCAGTCGAAGCCTTTAGGAATTACAATGTTGTGTAAGGAACAATGACGGACGAAAGGAAACAACTCTAGGTTGGCAACAAACAATGGGCGAAAAACACGAGCACGAGTGAGATAACCTGGAAGAAGGCGAGAATCAGATGGAAATGATGGTACTACCAACATAATAACAGCAATTCCCGTACGTTTCCCTCCGTTGATCTAGTACTTTTTGTGGGAAGTCTAGAACTAATTTTTAGTCCTGGGCTGAGATTATCCCAGAATTAAAAAACGTAGTCTGGGATTCAGCAAGCCGTTTTTTCCCATTTTTAACTCCTGTATCATGAAGTCATGGACTAACAGTCCGAGATTTTCAAACCCCCAGCTCAGCAACCGCCCCTAAGTAAGAATACATTCGTTTTGCTACAGCTTTCTCGCTAATTTTATACACTACCGACAATTTAGGAACTGTTCTATAATGGTTCATAATGGAATGCTGTCATATCTTGTATATATTTCTGACTATTGCCGTTTTCAACATTACTGGAATTTTACCTGTTTCAATCGAACCACTTATCAAATCAGTCAATACCTGAACCACTGGTGCACCTCCCAGTAGCAAGCTGTCCAATGATATCCATCGGCACCACTGCTCTTCTTTTTTAAGCTATCTATTATATTTCCAGAATTAAATTTAGATGTATTCATAGTAACTCCAGCGTCTAAAATTACGGTCTCTTCAAGTAATCTTTTGGAACAGTCGTGTAATAAAACTCTAGTGATTTTATCATTAAAGTGAGTCGCGAAACGTTCAGCTAACCCCAATGGTTCTTTCGATTTACCTACCCATATATTTAAAAATTACTTCATGTACTCCATTTGCCATTGATTTACCTATAATTTCATTTATAAGTTTCCACATACTTCCACATTTTGCTTCATGATATTGCCTCTTCCTTTTTTCTACTTTCTTGTTTACAAAGTTTCCAAGTTTTGTGTATTCGCTATTTAAACTTTCGTTGATTTTCATTGAATCCAGATACCTACTTGAAAATAGACGCCATCAACTGCATAATCTCAATCGTCATCCATGGTTTTCATATTTTTCGATTCCTCTCTTGTTTTTCTATCAACAGCACAAGCTTCATTTACTTGTTCGAAAACTTTACATAATCGAGAATACAGCTCCTCTGGATTTTCTAAATCCCTTGTAGCATCCCAATTAACTCTTCTTAAGAGGCCATTCGTTATATTTTTATTTATTATCAGAGAACATCGTTCCCTAACATCATCATCTTTAGTCTGTGTACTAGTTGTCCCTAATTTCGTAGCTAAGATAACCAGGTAATGATCAGACATTTTTTTACGAAACACATACGTCTTTTAACAGTCTAGTTTAACATGAATGCGATCCACACATGATTTGGTAATCTGCCGTAAAGGGGAAGAACGCCTCATCTCTTAAAAATCAAATTTTTCAGGAGTGCACTTCAAAGTTTTGCTCAGTTACCCTCGTCCTAACTTCTCTCCACATAAAAATAACATTTCTTCACACCACGATAAATCGATACAAATTATAGCCAAAATAATCGGTATTTCTAATCGATTCTACTTATAAGGCGTTTTATTAAGGCTTATAAGGTTTTAACGGAGTTTGCTACACTGGAGTCCAAGGAGAAACGCCTTGGGCGTTTTTCCTTTGAAAAATTTATAAAAATAACAAGATAAATTTAGTCAAGAACACCTTCTAAACACCAAAACTGAATGCCGTATTATTTATACCTACCTAATAAATCGGTATTTATATCGGTATATAAATCGGTGCAATTGGAGGATTTGTAATGAAGAAGAGGAAATGAGAAATATTTGCTTATATTGATATTTTTAAAATATATCTATTTACCCTATTTTCGTTTTGTTCAATTTTATATTTTAAATTTTTTGACGACAATCCGAAACAATGCTTACCTTATGTGCAATACTTACCTTTGAAATGTGCAACTAGGTAACCCTAAAATATGTATTCGGCTTTATTCAAAATAAATCATGCGGTTTTGGAGCCAGCTTTCTGTGAAAGGTATAAATATCTTTGGAACTGTCAAATATTCTTCTTTTTCTATATTCCTTTTAAATATATATTTATATTTTCTTCAAATAGATATTCCTCCAAGAAAAAAATCACTAAACAAAATATGAAGAAAAAAAACTGTAACAAATTTATTAAATACTATTTAATTAATGATGTTTGCGTACAATATAATTTTATTAATATAAATGTAAGTTATTTTATTTTTTTGACATTTTTAAATCGTTTTCTTCAACTACTAGATCTTTTGCATCTTCGTCAACTGGAAGCGATTCCCAAAAATTTTTCCTGCTTTCTGGCACGTGAGAAAAAGTTGTTTGATTAGTTCCGTCTTCTTATTATTAAGTGGAATACCACGTGAAGAACGCCCCATGTGGGCTCAGCTGCTATAAGAATCAAAGGAAGAAGGCCTTCCTTTGTAACCAGTAATGAAGCCAATGATTCCAAGGTGAAACGACTCATCTCGATTTTCACCGACTTCAGGTGTTTCTCCTCAGAATATAGGATTCGAATGATTTGAGGCGTTTGTGGTGTGTACTTGAGTCATTTAACCTTTGACTTGAACGAGATGAGGCGTTTTTCCTTTCAACACCACAATTTTCCAGTTTTTCGGGTGAAAATTTCAACGTTCTCCGATTTGAATTTTCAGCTCTTGACTTCACCTCAGTCAGGTCTTGAATTAGACTAGACAAAGATCCTCAGTCAGTGCCTCAGCTAATTCACGAATCTCCAACTCTTTTTTCTTGAGTTTAAGCTCAACACTGGCCATCTGGACTTTCAACAATGCAGTCTCCATTTCATGATTCTTCAGGTCTCGTTCTGGTTTATCGATATTTTGTTCCAAGGCTGGAATTTTCTGAATGTCATCCCTTAAAGCGATAATATCATTCCGCATTGTTTGATGTCCCTTAATTCAACTAAAATAACATTAATCGTAATCCACTTTTCATTTGCTCAAGAAATCATGAAAGTGTTCCTTGGCTTCGTAGATTGCAACATTTAGCCTTAACTTTCAATTAATGTATACAAAAACAACATCATAAACTGATTAGAAATTACTTTAAAATGAAACTGTCAATATGCGTTGAAGTTTTCACCTTTTAATTAAATTAACCGGTTAATGTCCTTGGAAAATATATAGAGGATATATATACATCACTGGTTCATTTGAGGCTACCATCGTGTCCAGGTTGAAGGGCTTGTCAATATCGAGGTTGGAGATGTTTTCCAAGAGGCGGAGTCTAGCTTGAGCATGTCATGGGCATGTTAAGACTATGTGCTCTGCCGTTTCTGTTACACATGAGCAGGTTGATCACTCACTGGTGTAAAAAATGCAGCAGCCCGAGGGTTAAACTTCCAAGAAATTCGTAGGAGACTGCACTGATCTTGAATTGTGCCCCAGTTCAGTTGGGCAAGCAAGTTCCAACGAAAGTTATCTCATGTCGGGTTGGATCATTTTAGGCCTTCCTCTTCTTGCAATGAACTCAAAGCTTGAATGAGAGCTTCCAAAGAAGGTGAACGGCCCTGTATACTGCACAAGTAAACAGTATAACCCAACACTTCTCACCATTAGCCAAGAAAACTGGTCCTGCCAAGTCACACCCGTAGTTTGGAATATAGCTTCCTTCATAATTCTATGTCAAGGGAGTGGTGCTTCAGGCGCATCCAGAGATTTAGCTTGAAATCTTTTATAGATCACACATCCCTTGATAATAATCCTCTTCACAGTAAGACGATAGTGAAATAACCAAACCCAGTCACATAGAGTAGACTTCAATGTTGAACCTCCAGCATGACTGTTCCTACTGTGTTCAAAAACAATCATTTTTCTAACCAAAGGATGTGTAGAGGAAGGACTGGGCACTTGACGTCATCAGCATGGTCAACCTTTAAAAGACAGGCCTTGAATCGCAGGAAACCTCTGCTGTGGTGAAAAATATCAAACTTCTTCAAAACCGACTTCTTAACATCGTCAGTGAACCATTCCTTTTGAACTTTTTCAAAAAATACAACCTCTGCATTGAAGAACTTCTCTCCTGTGATACGGCGATCAATAATTGAGTCATCACTGAAACCACAATGACTTGAAAATCTTGGAATCGTCACTACATGCTGGATCGAGAATTCTAGCAACAAATCTTACAATTGTGGCACTTTCACAACGTTCAATCACACTGGTAAAAGAGAATTCGTTTAAATTGGTCACTTGAGCACCATAGCTGTCTTTCTGACCTCCTGAAATAATCAGGGGAGTCTTTCAAACGTTCTGATTTGGGTCATTCATTTTGAGGGAAATACAACCAACTCAGCCCTTCATCATCTCGACACCACAAGTAGCTTAGGGTTACAGCCTCGGGATAACAAAGTCTGCCGGGTTCATCAAACCTGGTACATGATTCCACTGATCACAACCCTCGCGAATTTCTCGTACTCCATTATCCACAAAAACTGACCACTGAATTTGTCTTGAGATCCAAGCAATAACCACTGAGGCATCCATCCAGAAGAAAGCTTTACAATTCGATAAAGGGTGTCCTAGCACAGACTGGTCGAACTCCAGTTACAGTTGCCATGTTGTTGTCTTGGAAGTGTTAGCTGTTTATTTGGTGAAACTCTTGATTTTGAATTCAGTAGTCGTATCACCACTTCACTGTCAACTTCTGTTCTCATAAATATGCAACATGCATATGCTATCTTGCTGGCGTCACAAAAAACATGTATGGTAGAGGAATCTTTCAAGGGAATGTATCTTGGAATTTCACACTCACCCAGCACATGAGCCCTTCTTACCCCCTCCCCTTCTTCTTTCTCTTAAATTCAGACTGTATTTCCTCAGATAAAACATCATCCCAGCCTTGACATTTGTCCCATGATTTTTGTAAAAGAGCCTTAGGTATAATACTGGAAGGTGTGAGGAATCCAAAGGGGTCATATACCCACTGAGCAATGGATAATAGGGACCCTCGGGTGAAAGCAGTACCTACGTACACTATCCAAAATTTCCACATTGCAGCGTAATACATCTCTTCCACATAATCATTTTATACCTAAAACATTTTCTTCCTCATCAGGATTCCAAACATTTGACACATCCCCGGAGGTTAAAACCTGCTGAAATCATCAATTACTTGGCTTCATTCTTTAGTGAGATAAGTTCCTCCTCCATTTTGACCCTAGTTAAGCAATAGTCAACATAGAACGAATGGATAAGTTTGGAAGCGCTTTCTTTAAATTCCTCAGAGTTTTCGAGATGGTGTCTGATGACTGCACAAAGAAATACGGGCTGGAAGAGACGCCGAAAACCACCCGACAATGTCTTAAAGTCACAATCTCATCTCCCTCCCACCACAGGAATCTCAAAAAATATCTGTCTTCGGCGTCAATAACAATTTGCAGGAAGGCTTTCTCTATGTCGGAAGTGGCAGCGACAGGAAACAATCTAAAGTTTGTCAAAACAGACGCAGTCATCTCAATTAAATTTGGTCCTATCTTAATGCACCTATTTAAGCTCCTTCCATTCCTTCTAGACTAGAGGCATCAAACACTGGTCGTACTGGGGTGGTACTATTTTCTTTAACAACTGCCTGATGAGACAAATAAAAGTATATTAAATCCATCCACCAGCCCCAGCCGGTACCTTTCCACAAGCCCTAGCTGTATCCATAGCTTAATATTGGGATCATAATCGTCGAATCTGTGCCTTGTTTTCAATTTCTTAGTAGTATAAGTTGATCTTTTCAAAACAACATCTCTACTCTCCTCCAACCAGGGTAGTCCTGGTATCCAAGGAATTTTATCCTGATGAATAGTATTCACGAAGAAGTCTTCCACTTCTCGATCCTTTTCAGCTCGTGTCATCTTCACAGTGGTGTCTTCAATACCAAGAGTTTCAGATCCCAAAATCGATAAATGTTCGTTTGACAGGTCAAGGTGTTCACTAACGTTGATGTAACTCCTTCATGATTTGATGAGCCTATCAGTGTCCATTAACCCGTTCAGTGCGCCTCCCGAGACCCCCTCGGAAAACCGTGATCCTCGGGAGTGCGCCCCCGAGAACCCCTCGGCGGAACGTAGCCCGATTCCTCTCGAGGGGAAATGCTGCGGGGAAATTCCTTCGACACATGTGGGTCGGAGGGGGGCCCCCGTCTCTTCTACACGATATCTCCTTTTTCGAAAAAATCATGAAAAATATTTTTCATGGACAATTGCAAAAACATACAGTATAAAATTTAAAAAAAATTTTTTTAATTTTTTTCGTAGCACTGGCGAGCATTTCGCGAAAATTCGGGCGCACTGAACGGGTTAAGATAGGTCTGGGTAGCTAGGAGCTTCGGACTCAGCTGCACACAATTGTTAGTCATCAGTAAAGGCCATGCATCTTCCCCCAAGAGTAACTCAACCTCTTGATGATCCTATGAAACACCAAATGCATCAGTAAGAAGTACTCCTTGACTCTCCAAACATCGAATGACAGTCAGATCAGAAATCTTCAAGATGAAACCACAAATCTTCTCCTAGTCCAAAACTTCCATGGAACACTAAAAGGAGTCTGTAGTGAAGACAGTGCTACGTTATATTTTCCATGAGACTTAACTGAAGTATTTTGGCCACCAAAAAGCTCCTGAAGAATAAGAATTTTTCATTGTCTTTTTAATTTAAACGTTCCTCCTCTTCAACCTCTATCCTCAAAAATTCGAGAAGCTCTGTCAAGAAATCACCGGGTTCTTTTACTGAAGCATTCTTACTTATTCTGTGCCTCTCCCATACTTTCAAAACGTGCTCCGGGACTGCATACTCGACCAACGGAAGATCATGGCAGCGTAATTTTCTCTTGTCATACCAAGGGAATCAAGTGCTCGCAACTGAGCAGATAATTTATCATAGAGCTGGAAGACTTATTTATCTTCCTAGTGACTTAAAACTAAAGATACAGCTCCCGAACATAATATTCTATGAGAAATTCGTTCTTCCCATAACGTGATTTCAATAGCTTCCCTGTTATTTTCTCGAGAAGGGGGAAATCCGTCGATCATTTTCATAGCTGAAGAGCCTAATAAAAATGCAGAGTCTAAAAAATGCAGTCTAATCAAAATTCGAACTTGTCTTCCTCTAATAGCATTTGATCTTCATCAATTTTCTTAAACTGCGCCCCAAAGGCAATCCGACCTCGAAGATCACCGTCAAATTTCTTTGTTCAGGTCTGTTGCGTTTAAGACACATTCAATTTACGGGGAATGGCCACAACCAGGCAGCAAAGTGGAGGTTTCAGTTTTAGAACTGTCTAGCTTGGCCAAAACCTGCTTCCTAGTTAGGTTATAACTTAACTCTTATTCCCCATTACTGATATACTGCAATTCCAGATCTGATTCAGAGGCTTATGGACTATTTTCCTCTGTAACAATCATTTCGGAATCGGCCTGCTTAAGTTTATCATACGTGGTGGTCAAGGTGTCTAATGTTGCACGCAGTTCCTGCGGATGCTATCAGTTTCCATCAGATCCCACAGACTTTTCACCTCCTTGGCAAAGACTGATAGAAGTGCTTGTCGAACTTTTGGGTCCATATTTTCGTCTTGACATATTATTCGAAGTAAAGGAATAACACTGTTACAAGCCCAAGAAAAGTCTGAACAATCTACGCTTCTGGGGTTAGGTATAACGTCCTGTCATGGTCGCCAAATGTTGTGACTTTCTCGTTGATTGTAGGTGAAATTACTCAAAAATTTCACTTCAAACAGGCCGTTTAATAAACGCAAGAAAACATCAAGTCGTAAAAGAAATATGTAATAACTAATCCATCCAAATACACAAATCTACAAAGTAAAGTAATTGTTCGGACGTAGGTACATAAACGCCCGAAGTAGTGCGTCTAGTGTCCGCTCGAGCGCTAGCTGCGGCTAGCGGGGTCGATCAGATCATGAGGTTTCTTAGGTCTTAGAACGAACGAATATAATTGTGCTTATATTAATAAATTGCAGCAAGCATCACGTCAGCCATAGGCGGTGCAATTTCGGTCTGTCGGTTCGGAGTTATGAAATACGTTCTTCCATGTAGTTCATTGATTCTTTCAAACCTGAGCACCTCTCCAACGGCAAGATGGCGTTCAACCTCCAAAAGTGAAAGTATTAAGAAGGATTCGTTGTTATAAATTGTTATCCAAATCGATCGTTCTATTTCGTTCTCATATTAAATTCGTTAAAGTGAATTTCTTTTGAGTTTTTCGTTCCCGATCAAACATTTTTGGTGCCGAAACCCGGGATATTTAACGGAATAGCTGAGTACATTCCAGTATTTCGCGTTTGTTCCTTTCGTTCATTCGACGATGAGTTCCAACGCGGTCATCTCCATTCGTGGACTGGAGATCTCAGATGAAGTCATCAAGAGTTTTAAGGCCAATCAAAAGGCGCTTTATAAAACACTCTGTTCATGGGCGACTAAAGCCCAGTCGTCGTTGGAGGCCCGATCACGTGCGGGCGATTTAGCGAAAGCTGCTGACGACCTGTTCTCGCGGATCGAATCCGCCGATTTCGATGGGGACGTAAGTGAATCGCTTTTATCTCAAGTAGCCGATCTGCAAGTGGCGTTAGAGATAGGACTACCCACACCGACTTTGAAGCCTTCAGGATGTTTTTCGGAAAGTTCTAACGATCGGAGCAAACTCACGTTCGATGCAGTAAAATACATGAATGTTATGCTGCCTACAGTTCCATTGTACGATGGGGACATTACGAATTTCGCCTTATTTCGTGGTTTGTACGATCGAGCGGTTCACAATGTACCGTACCTACCGGACGAGATTAAATATCAGGCGCTCGTTGAGAAGCTAGCTGGTCCGGCTCGTTCGCCCCTTACTAGTTACCGTTCTGATGGATCGGACTATCAGGCCCTTTATAACGCCTTGATCCCGGATAATACCGGTCGGTATCGTCTCGCGCGTCGATCCTTTTCGAATCAGAAATTCGTACCTACTATCAAGAAAGCTGACGTGCACCAGTTGGAAGCGTTCCTGAGTGCGGCCAGGGATTGGATCCGTTCTATGGAAGAGGTTGAGACACACAATCTTGCTTCGTTCCTGCTCTTTGAAGCTCTCTTCGCGCGCATCGACACCTCGCTGGGCGATAAATTTAATCGCGAAGAAATGGAGGTCGAGGATGTTGTTCCAACTCATCATAAACTGCTGGAGTTCCTAGAAAAGGAGCTCAAGATCGCTCAAATGATCCCTTCGACCTTTCAGGGTTCATTCGATCGTGATAAAAAATCAAATTCGGCTCAAAGAGAGGCCCGTCCATCATCCCCTACTCCTCATTTGTCGAGCATTCAGGAAGATACTCTTCGACTCCGGTGCCACTATTGCGAGGACCACCATTTCTTATATCGCTGCCCCAAGTTCTTCACCGTTCCCGTGGAAAAGAAGTGGAAATTCGTTCGCCTACACAAGCTCTGCGAGAACTGCTTTTCCTACCGACATGACAACGTTCAAGACTGTCCTTCTCGACGACGTTGCGGCTGTGGACGAAGACATCATGCCTGGCTTCATCGTTCAAAAAGGGAGGTAATGTCGAGGGGTGCTCAGGGTCTTCCTCCCCAATCTGATAGTTCAAAGGGGGGATCGTGCCAGAGGCGCAATTCGCCTGTCTTGGCACAGTCACCACCGGTTACGAGCACACCGGCCCTCTCTGAGATCAACTTGTGTGTGTGGGCCTTGGAGGAGGTCGGGGGCTCAGAGGTGGCTGACCCTCTGTTCCGTTCGGCTAGATCTTTTACCGATTGCGAATGAGGCTGCCCCACTGGATGGGATCGGGCCGATCCTCCGACCCGTTCTGTCCGGAGTGATTGGTCTGATCCCTCCAGGGGGAAAGATGCTATAATAATCGATCCTTGTTCAAGTCACACTAAAATATTCGTTCGTTCACATAAGGCCCATTGCATTGATCATAATAACCGATCCGGTCCCACAGGTAGGATGTTCGATCGTAAGTTCCCAGGCAGTAGCTCGGCTGCCGCTTTAGGTAGGCGCATGTTCGTACCTAGGACCAGTGAGGAAGGGGGCCCCACTCTGTTGAAACCTTGCGGTGATATACCCAGGAGTGGAGCTTCCCATTGCACTACTCAGCTGGTTAGTTCTAAGTTAGTTCCTAGAAGTCCCTCTTGTTTTGTGCAGCCTTCCCCAGTAGGTGTAAGTTCAGGCGCACACGACGAGCCTCAACCGTCGAACCTAGCGAGAAACCTTCCGGAGTCTCATGCGTTCAGTAGTAGGGAAACTAATTTCCGGGACCAAGTTAGTTCAGGCGCTCAGCTAGTGGCGGGAAGTTCTCTTCCGGCGCTAGGTTCATTATCTAGGTCATGTCTTAGGCATCCACGATCAGGAGGCTTAATACCTACCGCACTCGTGCATGTGTCCAAAAGGGAAAAAACTAGGGGCCTCGTAGGGCGCACTCTCCTGGACACTGGGTCTGAGGTAAATATAATTACACTCAAATTATGTCGAGCGCTCAAATTGGAGGTCCTCCCCTCAGAACGAAGCATAGTGGGAGTAGGGGGAAATTCACACCCTGTTCCAGGATTCACTTCGTTCGGACTGTTCACACGTTCAGGTAGGCACATTCCAGTCACCGCCTTTGTCTTAGACGAGGTGACAGCTCCTATCCCATCAAGCAGTTTTTCTATCGATCAGTGGCCCCATATCTGGGAACTAGGTTCTGAGTTGGTGATCCGACTTTTTACACTAGGGGTGAAGTTGACCTTTTACTAAGTGCCGATCTGGTCATACAACTCATAGAAGGGGAACGCATACCTCCGGTGGGCAACTCACCATGGTTATTACGTTCTGAAGTGGGCTGGTTAGTGCTGGGTCGAATTGAAACACGGAAGGGGCAGATAGTGAAGTTCGGTGATAAGAATCACCTTCAGTGGTTCATTCCAACCGAAGCCCCTAGTCAAGTTTTTCCCTTCAAGTCCGAAGTTAACGCTGGGTTCAGTCCCGCTCTAGTAGGTACAGCTCAGCCGGAATGGAAGGACGTTCGGTCAGTTGAATATCGTAAGTGGGCCATTCAGGACATTATTAGAGCATTCCGACAAACTTTTGTTGGAGGCAGTGTACGAAAGGGAGAACGTTCAGGGGTGGCCCCTGCTCCACCGAAGGAACGTTGTTCTCCTCCCCCTCGTTCAGGAGTTCCACTTTTTCACTCCAAGGGTGCTCTGTTAGAGCCGGTACGTAATTTATTCTCTGTAGTGCCCCCACTGGAGTTCACATCAGTTAGTCCACCTTTGTTCAGCTTGGTTTCAAGGGGGGTAATACCTACCTAATAAGGTGAATTTTGGATCCCTAAGTTCTGCACCCATACAGGTTCAGAGTTCCGTTCATGAAACGGACGTCCTTCTGAAGCGAATGTTCGAAATTGAGTCAGTTGAGGAGGTGGAGCCTTGGACACGTGCTGAGCGGGAGGCAGAGAATCTTTTCTTAGATCAGGTGCGCAGGGACGGTTCAGGTAGGTACACCGTTCCATTGCTTCTGGCACAAGATCGAAATTCGCTAGGTCATTCTCGATCGATAGCCCTACGGCAACTTTATCGATTGGAAAGTAAATTTAGGCGAAATCCTGATCTTGTTCCACCGTATAAAAAGTTCATGCATGAGTATTGTTGGGAATTGCTCTTATATTATAACTTTGTTCAGCAATTCTATTTTTTATCTTTATAATTTTCGTTAGAAGAGGGATTTTTATATTTTTTCATAATTAATAGCATTTTTGTTAAAGAAATCCCTAGTTTTGGTGTTGGCGGCATTGTCATTTTTATTCTGTTGGTTGTCGTCTACAATTTGGCTCGGTATTGTTCGTTCCTTGAGAGAAAAAAATGTGATATCTTGTACGTTTTCGTTTAGATCGGCAGTTTTGTTTTATATAGTTCCACTAGAACCGTTTCCTTTTATTGAGATCCGCTTGTGTGTGAGTTGTGTGCTATTTCTTCAATAAAGGCTGACGCTTGTAAAGTTGATTGGACTGGTGCTTTCTGCGATTCGCCCCGTACTCTCCTTCAATAAGTTTGTGTTTATTGACATTTTGGCATCCCTTGTGGGGAAGGAATCGTTTCGAAATTCATCATGACTGAAGACTTGATCGCTTTACGAGCTGAAAGGACGCAGCTGAGAAGATTTTTCACGTTGTCTGTCAAACTCGTCGAGTCTGCTTTGACTACACAACCGCTGGATCCAGAGAAGGTTAGTGTTGAGTTTGCAAAACTAGCAGATAAGGCAGAACGATTATTTGCGGTCGATAACCGAATAAGAGAGGTTTTGTTCGCGGATTCGGAGCTTTATTCAAATGAGACGGAGTTGGAGAAGGAATTTCTGGGTGTTGAAGAGTACCGTGACACGTGGTCTATTATAACCACCAAGCGTGAGTGTCTGTTGGAGAAATCTCGTCAGCCACCCCTGTCTGAACCAACAGCTATATCAGCCAACTCGGAAAAGCTTAAATTTAGACTCCCTAAACTCGAAATTCGGAAATTTGACGTACAACCGCGAACATGGATTGCATTTTGGGCTGCGTTCAAGAAAATAGACGAGCATGAGGATCTTGACCCGGAAGACAAATTTCAGATCTTGCTCCAAATGACAAAAGAAGGTACATCAGCCCGTAAGCTTTTAGAGAAGTTCCCCCCATCAGCAGCTAATTACCAGAAAGCACTAGACCGCTTAAAGCAACGTTTTGGTCGTGATGAGCTTCTGATAGAGGTGTATGTCAGGGACCTATTGGGTCTTGTTATAGGACAAGCCAAAGGTATTGATGCATCTTCTGGCATACACGAGCTGGTAGAGAATTTGGAAGCTAAGTTGATGGGGTTAGAAAGCTTGGGTGTCACGGCAGATCGGTTTGCCTGTCTGTTGTTGCCACTAGTGGAGTCCACACTACCCGAACCTGTCATTAGGGAATGGGAGCGGACAAAATCCTCCACAGAGACTGAAAATTCGTTGTCTGAATCCACTACTCTTATGAATCAATTACGTGGGTTTCTCAGGAAAGTAGTGGTGAGTGATGAGCGTGTCACCTTGGTTCGTACCAGTTTCTCAGCCCCAAAATCTCTTACTGAAAGGGATAAAGGGGGAGGAAAGAAAGCCTCTCCGGATCAGAAGGTGTCTACTGCCACGGATTTGGTTAGCTTGGCGGAAGCAGAGGCACCTGTGCAGCAGTGTATTTTTTGCACACTATTACACCCTAGCGAGTACTGTTTTAAAGCCCGAGAGATGGAACATAACGCCAAAATTAATATTTTGAAAGAGAAACGGCGATGTTTCAGATGTTTGAAACCGTATCATGGATCTAGGCGCTGCAGGGGAACAGTACGATGCCTTTTATGTTCGAAGGGGCACTGCACATCAATGTGTTATGGGCCAGAGAAGAGAGCAGACCCTCCGTTAAAATCTGGATCATTGGAACCTGAAGTTGAGAAGAATCTCAGTAATATCAGCTGCGTACCAGTGCTAATGCAGACTCTTCAGGTGAGAGTTAGATCAGCGATGGGTTCGACTACAGCAAGACTGTTAATTGACACAGGTTCCCAGCGAAGCTACATCACCCGGCAGTTGGCTGAAAGGATGAACTACATGCCTATTAAAGAAGAAAATGTGGTGCACGCACTTTTTGGTGGAGGTACAACTGATGTAGTGACCCATAAATGCTATAAAGTCCATCTGCAGAGTATGTCCTTGAAGTATGCCTGCAATTTTGATGTTTTGGATACGGAGAGAATATGTCACACTATACCTGTGATACCTAAAGGACCTTGGATGAACGAGCTCTGCCATAAGAAAATTCCTGTGTCTGACACTGCTGAAGGTCCAATTGATATTTTAGTGGGCTCTGACGTAGCCGGTAAGCTTTTCACAGGCCTCAAGGAGGTTTTGAGTTGTGGCCTGGTGGCTATGGGGACACATCTAGGTTGGACGGTAATGGGCAGGATCAGGAGCAGCGAGTCAAATTTCATGTTGAATACGACCTCCCTTTGTGCCATCGATCTTTCTCCACAGCAGCTCTGGGACTTGGATACCATTGGAATCAAGGATCCAGCGGACATAGCTACAGAAGATGAAGCTCGGACTGCAGCACGTCAGCACTTCCTGAGTACGGTAGAAATATTGGAAGACGGCCGCTACGAAGTATGCCTACCGTGGCTTGCGGGTCACCCCCCTTTGCCATGTGGATTTCACCTTGCTGCTAGCCGGCTTGAATCTGCTGTTCGGAAATTGCGACTGGAAGGCTTGTTTGAGCCCTATAATGAGGTTTTCAATGAATGGCTCAAAGAAGGAATAATTGAAGAACTTCCTTTCATGAATTGGGAAAGAGGCCATTATTTACCTCATAGGGCTGTTTTGAAAGAGGGAAGTACCACACGCATCCGTCCCGTGTTTGATGCTTCGGCTCATGAAAAAGGCAAGCCAAACCTAAATCAATGTCTTGAGAAGGGTGACAATCTTATCGAGAAAATTCCCTCTGTATTGATGCGCTTCAGGCTAAAGAAGGTTGGTCTGATTGCGGACATCAGAAAAGCATTTCTGATGATTTCAGTTAACGAAAATGACCGGGACTTCCTACGCTTCTTGTGGACAGATGGGGAAGGTAACATGAGGATTTTTCGTCACAAACGTGTTGTGTTTGGCGTTACGAGCAGCCCCTACCTACTAGGCGCTGTGATTGAACATCATCTCGACAGATGCAGTGAGCAGGCTGCCAATGGTGAACACATGGATACTCTTGAGTTGATTGATACGCTGAGGAAAAGCCTCTATGTGGACAACTGTGTGACGTCGGTTAATACTCAAGAAGAGGTGGAAACATTTGTAAATAAGGCTACGTCATTGTTTCTCGAAGCCTGTTTCGACCTTCGAGGGTGGGAGTGGTCTGACTCATCTCTACCCAACAATTCAATAACGCCAGTACTTGGAGTAATGTGGGACAAGAAGAACGATGTTTTGAAGATCAGCACGCCAGACATTGAAAATTACGAGGGTGAAGTGACCAGGCGTTCGGTACTATCAGCCTCACAGAAACTTTTTGATCCTGTTGGAACATGTTCGCCAACAAGCCTGATACCTAGGCTCATCATTCAAGAAAGTTGGGCGAATGGAGGCACCTGGGACACCCCCTTATCTGAAAAAGGAAAGAAAGCCTTCCGAAACTGGACCTCAGAAGTCTCAGCCCTCAACAAAATTGAGATTCCTAGATGGGTGAGAGCTTCAGTGAACCCTCGTGACATTACACTCCATACATTTTGCGATGCGAGCCAGCGGGCTTATGCTACAGTGTCTTATCTTAGAGTAGAAATGGATAGCGAGGTGTCTGTCATTCTGTTAGCTGCAAAATCACGTGTGGCTCCACTCAAGAAAATCACAATTCCTCGCTTGGAACTTTTAGCAGCGGCTATTGGGGCAAGATTAGCTTCCAATATTTTGAAGGAACTCGGACCAGTTAGAAGCTACCTTTGGAGTGACTCCACCACTGCACTGAGTTGGATTCGTCGAGAAGAGCCCTGGGGTGTATTTGTTTTCAACCGGGTCAAAGAAATCCGATCACTGACCCGCCCTGAGGATTGGCATCATGTACCTGGTGCCATGAACCCAGCAGATTTGGCCAGTAGAGGCTGCAGCCCTCAAACGCTACTTGATTCCAGATGGTGGGAGGGACCTCCATGGATAAGAAACCCTACTAGCCAGTGGCCTTCCTCAGAAGGTGACCCTGATGAGCTGGAAGTCCTTGAAGAGCGGCGGAAAACCCCGATTGTGACAGCGTTAGACCAAACTGTGACTTTCGGCACTGCTTGTTTCAGCAAGTTCTCAAAATACTCAAGAAACTTGCGTGTTATAGCGTGGATATATCGTTATCTTTTTAACAGATTTTCAAGAACACATAACATGGTGGGAGAACTCACAGTTGCCGAGATCGATCGAGGAGAAAGACTTATGCTGAAAATGGTCCAAGAAGAGTCATTCAACGGAGTTGAAGACAAAACCTTGAGGAAATTGAAACCCCGCATGGATACTGACGGACTTATAAGACTTCGTACCAAGATTTGGGCCCGGCAAGATAGTTACGATTTTAGATCTCCAATCATACTTCCTGGTGGTCATGAGATCGTGAAGAAGTTGGTGATGGAGACTCACAAAAGAAACGGTCATGTTGTTGGACAAAATTTACTTAACTTGCTGAGAGAGAGATTTTGGATTATCCATGGTAGACAAACCATAAAGAAGATTTTGGTTCAGTGCACTATTTGTCAACGCTACCATTCAAAATCGCTTGAAGTGGAGTCACCGCCCCTCCCAGAAAGTCGTGTGAGAGACGCTAATGTCTTCGAGATCTGTGGTGTTGACTTGGCCGGCCCGCTATATCTGAGAGATGGAAGCAAAGTTTGGATTGCACTGTTCACCTGTGCCATCTATCGAGCAGTTCACCTTGAACTTGTGACATCGCAGTCCACAGAATCTTTCATCATGGCCTTCCGGAGATTTATTGCCATGCGTGGGAGGCCTTCAATAATGTACTCGGATAATGGGCTGAACTTCCGAGGCACAAGTAATGCTCTAGATGCAGTTGATTGGAGAAAGATTGCTACTCAGTGCACCAACGACAGAATAGAATGGCGTTTCAACCCACCTAAAGCCCCCTGGTGGGGAGGCTTCTGGGAACGTATGGTGGGTGTCATGAAGGTGGTTTTGAGGAAAATTTTAGGTCGAGCGTGTCTCACCTACGAGGAGTTGAGCACCTTAGTGTATGAGTCTGCCACTTATATCAACAGGAGGCCAATAACTTACCTGTCGGAGGACCCCGAGGATCCAGTTCCTATTACACCTCAGATGTTCCTACAGGAAATTTCGTCAAATGGTGTTCCAGACCTGGACGCAGTAGACACTGTCTCTTTCAAGCGTAGGCTACAGCGACGGATTCATTTGAAGAAAGAGCTTCGGGACCGATTCAGGAGCGAATATTTGGGTCAACTTCGTTGTGCTCCTGGCGGATTTACAGACAAGAGGTCCCCAGTCGTCGGAGAAATTGTTCTCATTGGCTCCGATGAGGAAAAACGATTGGAATGGCCTTTGGCTGTAGTTGAAGAGAAGATCATTGGGAATGATGGTAAATGTCGGGCAGTGAAGCTACGCACTGCTAATGGTCACCTAACTCGTGCTATACAGCGAATATTCCCATTGGAAGTCTTCTCAGTTGACGCTGATGTATCAGTTGTCCCTTCTGGTGAGCCACTGTTGGAGCTCCGAGACATGGATACTTCTGTGCACCCTGCCAGTGATGAAGGCGTTCTGCCTACAGATACGGAGTCAGTTGCTGATGAAAGGAAGAACACTATACAAAGGCTAGTGGTGAAAGAGTGTAAGACTCGCTGTGGTCGAAAGGTTGTGTTACCAGTGCGTTATAGTGTTTAAGGCTCATTCACAATTGTGATAATATGTTACTAAGTCTGTGTTCATTTTTTTTGTGACTTAGATTTCAGTCTTGAGCGGGTTGTCCCTCTCAGTCACTTGTCAGTTGTTTAGTCTCTTTACTAACTCGTTCCTTGGTAATATTAGTTTGCATTTTTATCAGATTGTGAGTCTGTATCCCTCCTCAGGTGGGAGTATGTTGGGAATTGCTCTTATATTATAACTTTGTTCAGCAATTCTATTTTTTATCTTTATAATTTTCGTTAGAAGAGGGATTTTTATATTTTTTCATAATTAATAGCATTTTTGTTAAAGAAATCCCTAGTTTTGGTGTTGGCGGCATTGTCATTTTTATTCTGTTGGTTGTCGTCTACAATTTGGCTCGGTATTGTTCGTTCCTTGAGAGAAAAAAATGTGATATCTTGTACGTTTTCGTTTAGATCGGCAGTTTTGTTTTATATAGTTCCACTAGAACCGTTTCCTTTTATTGAGATCCGCTTGTGTCTGAGTTGTGTGCTATTTCTTCAATAAAGGCTGACGCTTGTAAAGTTGATTGGACTGGTGCTTTCTGCGATTCGCCCCGTACTCTCCTTCAATAAGTTTGTGTTTATTGACAAGTATGCCGCTCAGGGTCACATGAGACCTGTCGATCCCCCGGGGCCGGGTCTCGCTCACTACTATATGCCTCATCATGCGGTTCATCGTCTAGGGGATCCAGCAGATAAGATCCGTGTAGTTTTTAATGCGTCGCAGCGGACGGCAAATGGGCGATCATTGAACGAAATTTTACACGTAGGTCCGAAGTTACAACCGTACATTTGCAACATTCTCCTCAGCTTCCGCTCGTTCCCCTATGTGTTCATTGGCGATCTTAAACAAATGTTCCGCCAAATTTTACATCCTAGAGAGGATCAAGATCTTCTCCGTATTGTTTGGAGAGATTCACCGGATGACCCTGTTCAGGATTTTGCGCTCTGTACAGTCACTTATGGTACGGCTCCAGCTCCGTTCCTGGCAAACCGGACGTTGAAACATTTAGCTGAGACTCAGGCCAAAAACTACCCCAGGGCCTCTCTAGTTCTACTCAAGCAAACCTATGTGGATGACGTTCATGGAGGAGGTGCCACGATCAAAGAGGCACGTGAGATTAGGGACGAACTTGTTGCTCTGGTAGGTTCAGCGGGTTTTGAGATGCGGAAGTGGGCCGCTAATAACCCCGATCTGCTTCAGGGGATTCCCCAAGATCATTGCCTGATATCGGGCGAAACAGTGGACTTGGATCCCACGGAAGGCCCGCCCCTTAGAATGCTAGGAGTGGCCTGGGACCCTCGTACTGATACGTTCTTCTTTAAAGTACCAACCCCCAAGTACCCAAGTACCCCTCTCCTTAGTTACTGATTGGTCGAACATTGCTAGATCTATCGATACCCTCTCAGAGCTGAAGATTCCTCGTCACATTCATGTTTCTAGTCCCATTCAGTGGTTAGTAGGTTTTGCGGACGCCTCTGAAAAGGCATACGCAGCTGTGATTTATCATGTTTGCGCGCAAGGAGGTTCATTTGTGACCCGGCTAGTCACCGCTAGAGCTCGAATTGCCCCCATAAAGCAGGAATCTATACCTAGGCTAGAACTGCTCGCTGCCGAATTACTAGGAAAGACCATGAACAAGATTCGGCCACAATTCGCTCATGCTCAATTGGTTGTGTGCTCTGATAGCACAATCGTTCTGTCCTGGCTCACAGCCGACCCAGCTCCGTTATGGAAAGTATTTGTGGGAAACCGGGTAGCCAAAACTCTCTCTTGTTTGCCCCAGGAGCTTTGGTTCCACGTTCAGACGCAGGAAAACCCCGCTGATATAGCATCTAGGGGAGCTCTGCCCAATAAACTGGTCAAGAATGAGCTCTGGTGGAATGGTCCCCATTGCTTACGCTCAGACCGGTCCTTGTGGCCTATCCACAGAATTAGGCCTGACCTCAGTCAAACGAGTGTGGCTGAGGAGATCAGAACGGTCAGGTCGCATGCCACCGCTCTGGAGACGACTGATGAGTTGGAGGAAAAATTCAGCTCATTCGGTCGGCTTAGAAGAGTGGTTGCCTGGATCTTACGTTTTGGACGAAACTCCCGCGGTCAGAGAGATAGGTTTGCAACAGTTCGGAGAGCGCCGGTCGAACCACTTTCAACTGAAGAGTTGCGGGCAGCCGATCTCGTTTTGGTAAGACGAGCTCAAAGTCGACATTTTCAGGATATTCATTCTGCCTTAGACCGTTCCACTCCCCGTACCAAGCTCATGAGACAACTTGCTGTATTTCGATCACGAGAGGGCATCATCAGAGTGGGGGGTCGTTTGGAGCATAGCAGTAGCGCATTTGAGACCAGGCACCCAGCACTTTTACACGCCAAGGACCCGCTCACTCAACTTCTCATTCGTCAGGCTCATGAGAGCTGTTTGCATGTCGGTCCGAGGGCGACCCTAGCTCACCTGCGTACGAAGTTCTGGATTATAGTTGGTCGGAATGCGGTTTCTAGAACTCTCGCAAAGTGCACCCGCTGCTTTTCAATCAAGCCCATATCCTTTCAACCAGAAATGGGTCAGCTCCCATCAGGGCGGGTTCAGGGAACGTTCACATTCGATCAGGTCGGCATTGATTACGCCGGTCCATTTTCGGTCTCTGTAAGTGGTCTCCGTGGGGCACGAAAAGTAGAAATGTACTTGGCCGTGTTCGTTTGCTTTGCCACCAAGGCGGTGCACTTAGAAGTAGTTATGGATCTGAGCACCAACAGTTTTCTGCAGTGCCTGGAAAGATTTATCGCTCGAAGAGGGGTGCCCTCCGTCATTTGGTCGGACAACGGTCACAATTTTTTGGGGGCAGCCAACCACCTTAGGAACATTAGGATTGCGCTGGAGACAGGCGTATCGATCACGCTTGCCGAACGTTTGGCTGCTAGGGGGGTGAGCTGGAAGTTCATACCACCAAGGGCTCCTCATTTTGGGGGGTTATGGGAAGCTGCGGTCAAGTCAGCAAAGCGACTTATTAGGGTAAATTTGCGCGATCATACGGTCAATTTCCAAACGTTCAGCACTATAGTGGCTAAGGTCGAGGCCATCCTTAAGTCGGCCTCTTGTGTTCCAATCCGCCTCGCCCGATGATATTCTCGTTCTTACACCAGGTCACTTCTTGATTCAAAGACCACTTACTGCTCTCCCGGAATCTGAAGGCTGCCTGGACTCCAGCTCGCGCCTTATTCCCAAATGGCCATTTGTGAACCAGACCGTACAGGGCTTCTGGAAGAAGTGGAGTAAGGAGTACCTGCTTGATCTGCAGGCAGGGGCCAAATGGAATACTCCTGACCGACCCCCTGTTTTAGGAGATGTAGTGTTGATCATGGACGATAATCGTCCACCGCTCTCTTGGCCCATGGGCGTGATTACCGATCTTCACGCTGGTTCTGATGGTATTGTTCGGGTAGCCAAAGTTAGGTCCACCAATGGAGAGCTGACACGTCCATTGGTCAAGCTTTGCCCCATGCCCAAGGAGCAGTCCGAATGACGGGCGTCATTGGGGGGGGGGGGGGGGGGGGGGAGGATGTTCGGACGTAGGTACATAAACGCCCGAAGTAGTGCGTCTAGTGTCCGCTCGAGCGCTAGCTGCGGCTAGCGGGGTCGATCAGATCATGAGGTTTCTTAGGTCTTAGAACGAACGAATATAATTGTTGTGCTTATATTATTAATAAATTGCAGCAAGCATCACGTCAGCCATAGGCGGTGCAATTTCGGTCTGTCGGTTCGGAGTTATGAAACACGTTCTTCCATGTAGTTCTTTGATTCTTTCAAACCTGAGCCCCTCTCGAACGGCAAGATGGCGTTCAACCTCCAAAAGTGAAAGTATTAAGAAGGATTCGTTGTTATAAATTGTTATCCAAATCGATCGTTCTATTTCGTTCTCATATTAAATTCGTTAAAGTGAATTTCTTTTGAGTTTTTCGTTCCCGATCAAACAGTAATCATTCAAATAGGCAGCACGTTGAATATTACCCTTCATATGGATAGGTACTACGAAAGACAGCATAAACTGCCATAAGGTACCCATCCCCAAATGTTAAAAGACCAAATGTTAAACACACCGATACTGATCCCATACTGACTCCTGTTTGATGTTTATTCGTCAGGATAAACATCGAACTCACTGATGATAAAGCGAATAAACATCAAACTCAAACAGCTCGACTCACAGAGGTGATGCCGGTTAGGAATTTGACTCATACAGATGAGGTTCCCGTGAGGCCCCCTCCAGCAGTTGGACTTATCTAATAGACAGGCGTGTCTCAAGAAAAATGTTCGACTCATTGAGGTGAAAACACACAGGGTGAGATACGGATGAATTGGGACTGGAGAAACTGTTCGACTTATCTACGAGTTCGATTCATCAATGTTCGACTTATCGAGAGTTCACTGTAATATCATATCAGAATATGAATGATGAATATAATGAATGAAAATGAAATTTTTTCACATAGTTCACTTACAGATTTATGGATCCAGAAGTGTGGGTGGAGAGGTTATGCGGGGGGGGGGGGGGATGCAAAGGAGGCCATAGCAGTTTTTTACCCTTTGGGTTGAGTTAAGGTCACTATTTTCGCTACTTGACATCACGAACCTGGTAGCATCCATTCTTGTCTTCCCCATCACAACGCTCTTCCTCAGATTTAGTGACATTTTCAAAAACATAAGGATCAGTCTCTTGTCTTCTAGTGCTATCCATGAGATCTCCTGGGTAGTATATTTCAGCAACCAGAAGACTTAACCACCTGGGAGAAGACAGGCACTTGCCTTCCAAATAGTGGCATCTGGGACCTCTGCAAATGCAACAATTAACACATTACTTAGTAAATACTGACACTGTTATAGCAATACCAATGAAATTAGATATAGTAAAACAGTTCAGGAGTGTTAGATACTGCTGTCCTTGTTGCCTGTGTGTGTGTTGGGGGAGGGGAGGGGGGGCATTGGCCTGATGGAACAGAATCTGGCAGCTCTCTGTGTGCCCTACCGTCTTCTCACAAGGAACGAGCAAGAAGGAATCTTACAACTTGGACAAGAGGACTACTCAACTCCATCCTCCAGAAGTTCGGAATAGCCGAATGTCGTCCAGTCAGCACCCCCATGGACGCCGGAACCCGTTGGAACGATGGAAGTGTTTCATGTGCAAGTCAAGCTGTGGGATTACCAGATTCCCCCTTCCAAAAAAAGAGTATATATACATCTAAACAGGTGATGCTAGGGCGTTTTATGAATTCGTGCATGAATTCATCAAACTAAGTTTATTGTGATAACAAAAATACGATTTTTATTATGTCAATTAACTTTTTTCAAACTCAATTTTGTTGTTGACATTGTGGAATTTTATGTAACTACATTCAACTGAATCAGTGAAACAAGCGTTTTATTAATAGTTCAAAAATGGTGTTGAGTAGGAGCTCCATCAGTCTTTCGAAAATATCACAGAAATAAAGAAAACTAGACAGGTATGTTGTTCAATGCAACAAGAAGAAAAAAGACTTATTTAAATTCCATTTGTCAAACACAATTCACAACGAGTAACTAGTTTTTGCATAAAGGTAACGTTAAGTTTTTTCAAATTACATTTTCAAGTAATAAGGTGAATACTATACTTATCTGTGGAACAAGCGTTTCAAAAATACCTACTTCCAACCAGAATAAAACGGTAGGTACACTACATATCAGTCTCTCAGAACACAAAAGTAATATCGGCCTCCCCTTCTAGCCATGGAAATAGGATCCTACTCCCATGTTCCTAGCTCACCCCACAGACTATGAAAAAAGAATATATTTGGCTATAAAATGAAAAAAGAATAGTACCTACATGAAATTATGGGGCCAAAAATGCACCTATAGATACTATAAAAAGGGTATGTCTGGTAACCCTATGTGGGAAGTTTGTTGTACTTTTCACAAAATATAAGGCCAGATATTACATATGCCGTAAATTTAACCAAAATCCGAAACAAATTCAGTGGCATGCTTTAAAGCGAATTTTTAGGTATTTAAAATGCATGTTAAAATTACAATTAACTTTCAATAAAAATGAGAATCATGGACCAGATATTTATAGTGATTTTGATTGGGGAAATGCAACTAACGACAGACATTCGGTAACTGGTCGTATAAAATATACGGGAGGGCCGATTAGTTGGGTTCAGCAAAAAAACAACATCATTATCAACTGTTGAGGCGGAATATATGGCATTGTTGTTCACAAACCAAGAAATGCTATGGTTACGTTCATTAGTAAGGAAATTGAACCAAATTTTCAGTAAAACCATTCATAATACATTGCGATAATCAAGGCGTAATAGCACTAGCCAAGAATGACAACACTAGTCTGATAAATAAAAGGGTTTGAGCAAAACGAACACACCGTTAAATTGTAATGATTTTATAATTAGAACTGACACTTCCAATAGGAAGGACAGAAGAAAACAGCTATCTAGTAACAGAGGACAGATTAAGGCAAGACGCGCACACACGCCAACAGAGGTGCCAACCTACACACACACAATTATTCCATAGTAACTTCTTCATGGTTATATCAATCGTTATCAATCCCCCCTCAATGAGATCGATACATCGAATCGAATTGACATTGACAAGTAAACATTTTCATTTAAGACAAGAGATTGCAGAACAAAATTTCGGTTTACATATTTAAGGTCAAATTTGATGAGAAATGAAAAGAACCAATACACATGCCTCTTACAAACATTCTAAATATTACTGATTAAGATAAAACTTCTAAATTTTTCAAACTTTTCAGATTCTAATGACTTGGTAAACAAATCGGCAACATTTTCGTTCAAATTTATATAATCAGTCTTTATTAGGTACCTTGTTTAGGCAGATCTCTTATAAAACGATGCTTGATTTCAATGTGTTTCCCACGTTTACTATTTGTGTAGGTAGAGGTACCCATCACTGAGATAGCACTCATATTATCCACTCTTAAAACAACACTTCCACTTACATCACCACTGAGATCAGACAGAACACCACGCAGATTGACAAGCTCTTGAGCAGCAGAACCCACAGCAATAGATTCTGCTTCCATCGTAGAAAGGGCCACACGCCTGCTTCTTGTAGTGCCACGCGATGGGGTTTCCAGTATGGAAACATAAGAAACCACTGACACTCTTTCTGGTCTGCCGGTCTCCGCCCCAATCCGAGTCCCTCTTACCTCTACCAAGGGTGTTGATCCTTTGGAATACGGAAGTCCCATATCCCTGGTAGAACTTAGGTAGCATAGAATGCACTTCCCAGCATTCCATAATTTAGCAGTGGGTCTGTCAAGAAATCGACTCAAACAGGAAACAGAGTAGGAGATATCCGGTCTTATTGTCACTGAGAGATAAATCAAACGACAGATCAGCCTGCGATAGGGCAGTTTGATATTTACGTCGGCAACATCGGAAACGTTGAAATTTACATCAGTGGGAGTCTGAATCCTTCTGCAGCTCTCCAATCCAAACTCCTTCGATAGTCGATCAACCATTTTAGACTGAGATAGAAGCAACCCATTCTCCGACCGTTGAATCTGCATGCCAAGAAATGACGAGGGGTTTCCCAAATCCTTCACATTGAATTTCTCCTCAAGAGCGCCGACTAACTCCTGAACTTGATCCTCATCACCCGCTATTAGCCCATCGTCGACAAAAAGCACCACATACACATTATTCTTGACATATAAACAGTAGTCATAGTCTGATCTACCGAAACCGAGATCCCTCTCGGTTTCTTCTTGGTTCTCTTAGTGAATTAACTACTTACCTTACTTGAATACTATAATATGTACTTGTGTTATGTATATTATTGTAGGTCTGTTGTTGTGTGACTCAATAAACATATTTTTCCATTCATTCATTCATTGTACTTGAAAAATTATAATTCCAACATTTTGGAGCATTTCTGAGTCCATATAATGGGCGATTTAATTTCAAAGTTTCACTTTCACATATCAGACCCTTAGGCTTGTATACATATATACCTATACCTCACAGTCCAAATCGCCATTCAAGAAAGCGGGGGGCACATCTATCTGTCTCAGGGTCCAATCTCGCTGAATTGCCACGGAAATTAGCAACCGAACGGTAGGTATTCTGCATACAGGTAGTACATATTAAAACTCCTTATTTTCCTGAGGCACCTGAAATCCCCTGGGTACCAACCTCGCCTTTTTAGAACCATCCTCTTTGATTCTAAAAACCCATCGGGTATCTATGGCTTGCTTGTTCATAGGTAATTTCGCTGGAGTCCAGGTTTCAAGTTTTTCGTGTGATTTTAGTTCCTGATCTATGGCAGCTTTCCACTGACGGGACTCGATAGCTTCTTCGAAGTTAGGTTCATTGTCGGACATAGGAAACAAAAAGCAGTATACAAATCATAATCACTTGAACTTTCAGGAGGTTTGACAGTTCGCCCAGATGAAGTGACGTAGGTATTCGTTCTGTTACAGGAGGTTTCAGTCGTTGAGGGGTTTACTGGTTTGTTTACAATCACCGTTTTACTTTTTATATCATCATGTTTTTCATTTTCATCCTCCCTATCGTCCATCTTGTCATCTTTTGCTTCTTTCGGTACAGCGTCAATATCTTCAAGTTGTTGGAGGTGTACTAGTGATCTACTCCAATACCAATAGGGCTCTAACCCCCTGATCATCATACGTGGATATTGTTCACGCAGCTGACAGGAGGGAGAGGAGATCGGGAAAAATAAAGGAGAGGAATTCTCAACATTGCAATAGAGTATTTCTATTTTCATTTCGTATTTGATTAGTGGCAATCCATTAAATTATCGGTTAGAATAAGTACTACACGTTCTTGCATTCAATATACTATCTGAGGCCGGTGGTCCAACTGGTTGGATAGTATAGCGACACGTTTCTTACACAGCCCTTAGGTAGATTTTCCGTCGTTTTTTTGGCATCGCTGTTAATGGACGTGGCCACAAAACCACCACCATTCGACCCCCACCTTGACGGAAACACAGCGGCTCGCTGGGAAAGTTGGGTGAGTGACTTTGAAATATTTTTGACTGCTGCTGACGTAAACGCTGATATTAGAAAATGGGCGGTATTTCTAAATTGTGCTGGGAAAGATGAGATAGAAATTTTCTGCAGTTTATCTGATATTGGGCCTTCTTATGATGAGGCAAAAACTGTCTTAACTGGTTATTTCATCCCTAAGAAAAATTTCATGTATGAGATTTTCAGATTTCGTAACGCCAAACAAGAACCGGGCGAGTCCATACAGCATTACTGTGTGCGACTCAAACAGTTAGCAGCTTCTTGCGAATTTCATGATAAAGACTTAGAAATTAAGATACAGATATTGATGGGTACAAACTCTGAATATTTACGTAAAGAACTGTTGAGAAAAGAGATGACACTTCATGCAGTACTGATATTTGGTCAAACAGATGAGGTTGTACGAACTCAAATGATCTCACTCAATGGGGAGAAGTTCACGGAGCGTTCCATAAATAAAATGGATGGTAAAGCTGGAAATAGAAAATGTTTCGCTTGTAATGGTGAATGGCCACACAAACGCGGAACTGTGTGTCCTGCTAAGGGAAAATTTTGCAAAATTTGTAAAGTTGAAGGTCACTTACTTAAATCCAACTTCTGTTTGGAAAATGAGGATAGTTCGGACGAGCGCATGTATTCAAGAGGTAATAAGGGTAGGCGGAAAATGTCTTTGTGGAAGCTGAATAACGCCCATCATGACCGTGACTCTTCAGGAACCTCTAATCCTGAGGTTTCACTTCACGTGGCTAATACAGCAAAATCTAATTCCGTTCCTACAGTTTCTATCAAGGTCTAAAACCTTGAACCGTTGTTAGGTTCATTGTAAACACCGGCTGTTCTGTCAAATTGTTAGTCGCTCCATTTATAAGAAACTTGGGGCAGTACCTTTAAAGAAAACTGCTACAACCCTGCATGCCTACCAAGATTAGCCTGTCGACGTCTTAGGTAAATTTAAAACTCAATTTCAATTCAAAGACCGTTCGGTGACAACCAGGTTGGCGAGTTCTCAAAATTCTGCGAGAGGCTAGGAATTAAACATAGGAAGGTTACCAGTTATTGGCCAGAAACAAATGGGAGGGCAGAAAATTTTATGGTCAACCTGAATAAAACGATTCGTTCAGCGTTAATAGAAGGGAGGAACTGGGAAGATTCAATACCGGAATATCAGATGCAATACCGAGCAAAACCTCATTGCTCTACTCGTATTTTTCCGGCAAAGGCACTACTCCGTCAAAATTTCACTGCATACCTACCTCAATTATCAGTACACTCCGAAGATGAACTCGACGATTTGCTGAGGAAAACTGAAGAAGCAAGTCAAAGTAAAATGAAGGAGTATCCTGACGAGAGAAGAAATGCCAAACCTCTTGGACTCGAGATAGGCGATACTGTTCTTGTTGAGCAAGAAAAAGTATTCGCCACCTTTCAACCCAAATCCTTTGGAAATTACGGAAGTCAATGATAATCAAATTACTGCATCAAATGGAGACAGGACAATAACCAGGAACTCTTCCTTCTTCAAGCAAGTTCCAACCTCACCATCCTCAATTCCTGTGGCGTCCCTGCCACAGGCTATGGAAAATACTGATTCATCTCAGACATCTTCCAAAGGGGAGACAAATCTCGAGGATGCCGTTATCTCGAATTTTTTTACGGTTTTAAATAGTTCTCGAACTTGGGAGTTTTTTAAGACCACCCGGAGCATTGTATGTCCAGCCGTTCGTCACAGTAAGGCCCAGAAGTTTGCACCGACAGGGTTTTTCAACAGCAGGGCGAATAAAGTTGTATACATTCAGCCGAAATATCATCACTAGGGACGCGCTAACAATGGGGAATTGGCCCGAGATCATCATTGCTAGGGAGCACATGATTATAATGACGGAGTATGAAGTCGAGTTGGTTGTTCTGTGATATTATTTCCCTTGAAAACTGATGGCTCTTTTGGAGTTTGCTGATAGGTACCTAGTGAAACGTCAACAAACGTTGAAGGGTAAATTATTACACAATGGTAAATTATCACACATCGGTTCATTATACCATCTACTAGAAGGGACTGGAGTTTGTTGGTAGGTACAGTACTCCCTCTGTAATCCGGCATCTCAGCTCTCTGGCACTCCCAGTAATCCGGCGTTTTGTATTAGAGTATGAGCTCGACACTTGATTTGACTTTGGACTGGTGTCTGAGTAAAACGCATCGTTTGCCGCGTCAATTGCCTAGGCCGAGGAAAATGGTGTCTCTGCTAACAATGTATTAGTTTTAAAAAGGTTACAGGAACAAGTACTCAAAGTGTCTCTCAACAGTAAAAAGCAAAAGGCAATTGACGAGTATTTTCAGCCGTCTACTTCCAAGGAATAACGTGAGTTATATGATGTATTTTCCTACCTTTTTACATTGTACAGTACAATGTACGTAATTAAAACTGATTTTTCAATGATAACTGCGTTTTTCTTGACATTTTCCAGTAATTCGGCATTTTCGGTAATCCCGCAGTGCTCTGGTCCGATACCTGCCGGATTACAGAGGGATTACTGTACTTTTGCAACTTTTTTCACTCCACATCAACAATTTCCCTTCAGAACTTCATTATTTGCGTTTCTTTTTGCCATTTTAGTCACTGTTTGTCATCGACAGAATTATTTTAGCAACATTTAACTCGTGATTTAGGTAGGTACCCTATTACACCTTTAAATACTATGATTTTTTGTTGCTGTGATCTGTATACACGGTTGGAACGTGCATTTACGTTTAGGTTCAAATATGGTTCTTTCTTTATTTTATATACCTTCGTTTTAAATTTTTTCATATTTAAATCATAGAAATATTTTTTTTATTAATTGCGAGTACAAGTAAGGACGTAGTCCTTATAAATATGTACATGATACAAATCACAATTGTACTGGACTAGGCAGATTAATAATAAGGTTTTCGTAAACTAAACAAAACGTAGATGGAAGGAAATTGAAAGAAAGGAGGGTAGAGAAAGGAGAGAAAGAAGAAGAAAGCATGAATTAGAAGTGATTTTATGGCAGTTTCATGAATTTCGCAATTCCTGCTCTAAATGCCGCCAAAGTGGACAAAGCCTTTACATCATGAGGCAGTTCAGCCCACAATCTCGCCTCTCTAACTTGAATCGACCCCTCCAAAGTTTTTGTCTTGTGGGGAGGTATTGTTAAGTTGTGTGTTCAGGTCGATTGACTTGGTTTAAATAGGTCAGACACATGTTCAGGCGTACCACCGTGCAGGCTCCTTATACAAAACACAGGAATCTAGCACGATAATACGTCTGAAGGCCCACTCCTAACAGGCAACCTTGGTGGTCACTCACATGCCCGTGAGGTTTTAGGTTTTTTACATAACGGATGCATGAGTTGGATAGCACCTTCAGACGGTGACCAGATTCTTCATCTAGATTTGGAGAAAAAATAGCATCACAGTAGAGAAAGTGGGGCAGTATAAGGCATTTGAAGAGCCTAAGTCGAGTGTCCTCCGGGGTACAATAGGATAGTTTTTTCAGGGTGTGCAGTGTGTGGTACACTTTCTGAGACATGAGGGAAATGTGTTTGCTCCATGTGAGCTTATCATTGAACATGACTCCTGTTGTAGATCCACGGAGAATATGGATCCGGTAAACCTTCATGGGGATAACCTTCGTGGGGTTATCCCAAGCAACGTGAGTGTGTGTTACTTTGGCTTTCTGAATAAATAAAAACATTGATAAATTTTTCACTCGTACAAGCAAGTGTGACTTTATTTAAACCTAACCCGGTACAACATTTTCTGGCGACGGGATTTTGTTTTTCTGTGTTTGTGAGTTTTGAGGTCCTGGATTTCTGGGTGTTCTTACCATTTTACGGGCACCTTTTGGACCCTCGCGATCTCACAGGACCCACCCCAGTGACGATGACGCAGCAACTTCCGCCCCTGACGCTTTTTGAGCTGGATAAGGGCTTGTGGAAGTTGTTTTTGAAGAGAATGCGGAATACTTTTGTCACATATGCGGCGGACGATCCCAAGGTACAAAAGTCTTATTTACTTTCGAGTTTGGCAGATGGTGCATACAATCTGTTACACAACTTATGTATTCCTTTAGAACCGGAGGACTCTTCTTTCAATTTTGATATGCTGGCTAAGAAATTGTCGGACCATCTGGCGCCGGTAAAAGCATTATATGCTGCCCGATTGAAGTTTTACATGGCTAGGCAAATGGACTGTGAGTCAGCCGTTGACTTTTCTGCAAGGGTCCGGCAGCTGGCCATGGCATGTACCTTTGGGGCCAAGTTGAACATCGTCATGCGTGATATTTTTATCATTGGCTTGTGTGACGAAAAGGTGAGAGAACGGATGTTTGAAGAAAACCCAACCAAGGAGGGTTTCACATTGGAAACAGCGGTCACTACAGCAACAGCAAAGGAGGCCTCATGCCAAAAGTCCTCTGCTGAGTCCCTAGCAGTGAAAACGGAACCTCCAGATATTGCATATATTAAAAGTAAATCCAAGAAATCACGAGGCATCCGGGCGTCATGCTTGCACTGTGGTTGGCAGTCACTTGTTCCCGAGACTGCAATTTTGCTAAGGCCCAGTGCCATAAATGCAAACAGACGGGACACCTGGCAAATGTCTGTCCTGTCAGGAAACCGGCCGTTTCGAAATCGCGGCATAATTATGTTGACTCGACCAAGGACTCCGTGTCGGATGATCAGTCCTCCCATGAATCCAGGTCGGACAACGAATCAGATAGCGACTCTGATAAACGGGAAATTTGTTTTTTACATGATTCCCTTTTTCATTTTACTGTGCACCCGGGGGATGAACTTTCTCCTTTTAGGGTGTGCTTGGAGATCAACAAAAAAAACTGTATGTTTGAAATAGATACTGGGTCCAAGTATGACGTCATATCCGATCAGTATTACGCTGAAAGGTTCCAAACGTTTCCCCTGAGAGAAAACAATGTGAAACTGAAGGACTATGTCGGACGCACGATTTGCCCGTTAGGGAAGGTCACCTTACCTGTGAAAAAGGCCAATGTTTTCTCAGGGTGCATGGAATTTTATGTAGTCAAAAGGGGAGGTCCTCCGCTGATTGGCAGAGCAGGGTTGATGGATCTGAGAGGGTTCAAAGAGGACTTGCTATTATATGGCTCAACGGAGCACGTGTTGACCCAAACAACACCGGAGGTAACAGAAATCGTAATGAAGTACGCCAAGGTATTTTCTCAGGACGGAGGCTCATTTTCAAAACATAAGGTAGACCTGAAATTGGTCGACAAGGCCACCCCGAGATTCCTGAAAGCACGGCACTTACCGATTGCTCTGATACATAGGGTCGAAGAAGAGCTGTTTCGCTTGGTGAAAGCAGACATCATTGAACCGGTCGACCACAGTCCTTGGGGGACTCCGATAGTGCCGATTTTGAAACCCGATGGAAAAGTAAGGATATGTGGGGACTTCCGGCTAACAATTAACCCTTTACTAGTATCCACAGGAAATACCCTGCCAAGGATTGACCACTTGTGTGCGAGTTTTGCGGGAGCCCGTGTCTTCACAAAAATTGACCTACGAGACGCGTATCATTTAATGGAGCTCTCGGAGACATCCAAGGTATATACGACCATTAATACGCATCTCGGCCTTTTTGGATACAAGCGTCTGTGTTTTGGAATTGCGTCAGCCCCATCGATTTTCCAGGCAGCTATGAATTCGCTTCTAAAAGGAATCGAAGGTGTGGTATGTCTCCTGGACGATGTCTACGTAACCGGGAAGGACATGGTAGAGCACAACAGTCGGCTGCAGCAAGTCCTTGCCATCTTAGCTGATGCTAGCCTCCGGGCTAAAACGGAAAAATGCACATTTGCCAGGTCTTCAATGACTTATTTAGGCCATGTTATTGATAAAAATGGGATAAGACCCACCGACCAACATATTATAGCAATCTGACAAGCTCCCAGACCGACTAATGTCAGCACCTTGAAATCATTTCTGGGAATGATCACGTTTTTCATGAAATTCATCCCCAACGCAGCGCACACCCTTCAGCACGTGGAACTGGACCTCTCACTGCCAGCCGGCATTTGAGGATGTGGAGAAGCGACTGACGTCGTTACCATTTCTAGCCCACTATGATCCACAACTACCACTCAAGTTATGTGTAGATGCTTCATCCAAAGCGGTTGGGGCCATTCTCCTGCATCAGCACCCAGAAGGGGATCAGCCTATCGCATATATGTCCCAAGTACTCTCGGAGACTCAACAGCGATATCAGTCAATTGAGCGAGAAGCATATGCCATCATCTTTGGGATCACTAAGTTTAGGGATTTCCTTTTTGGGCAACGATTTGAGCTCATCACGGACCACAGACCTTTGCTGTAGATATTTGGGTCAAAGAAAGGCCTACCTATCTACGCAGCAAATTGAGTTCAACGATGGGCTTATTTGATCTCAAACTTTAACTATACACTGCGCTGTGTGCGGTCCAAAGACAATTGTGCTGACTATCTGTCCCGGATTCAGCTAGATCATCCTTCGACGGCCGACCTCGGCGAGACAGTAAATTACATCCACTACATTCATGAAGACTGCCCTTTCAGGATTGACTGGAAGCGGGTAGCTCGGGAAACACGGGTGGATGCAACTTTGTCAGTGGTGATGTCGAAAATTTTAAGGGGGAACAATTCCCCATACCCCCCCCCCCTCCCTATACTCGCCGATGGCAACAACTGACAGTGGAACAGAACTGCCTGATGTGGGGACAACGAGTGATTGTACCACAGAAACTGAGGAAGTCGGTGCTCCGGGAGCTCCACAAGAACCATTTTGGGGTGTCAAAGATGAAGGCACATGCACGATCCTATTTTTGGTGGCCATCCTTGGATGCCGACATCGAATCGGAAGCGTCATCATGCACGGTGTGCTGTCAATTTCGGAGCAACCAGCCAAAAACGGTCATACAACCATGGCCGACTCCGTTTCCGTCATGGACCTGCCTGCTTGTTGATTACTTCGGACCCCTCAAAACACACGGCTATGGCCTCGTCATAATGGAAGCCACATCTCATTGGATAAGAGCATTTTTTTGTTCCCTCAGCGACAGCGGAACATGCCATTGAAAAATTACTGGAGACCTTTGCACGCTTCGGCCTCCCCAGGGCGGTAACGACTGATGGACTGGTGGTGCTTTACGGGTGGAATGTTCACTACATTCCTGGAGCGTTTCGGGATTGCACACTTATGTGGGGCGCCTTTTCACCCCCAGGCCAATGGAGCAGCTGAATCAGCTGTGAAGA
Source organism: Leptopterna dolabrata (assembly GCA_954871275.1). NCBI lineage: Eukaryota > Metazoa > Arthropoda > Insecta > Hemiptera > Miridae > Leptopterna > Leptopterna dolabrata. The sequence continues at coordinate 155,489,067 of OX940974.1, forward strand.
TTATCCGAGGTTGCATCAGGAAGACATTGGCCAGTTGCCCGTCTCGACCTCTGGGTCAAGCAGTGCAGGAATACCTGTTCCAACACCGGAATACTGTCCACACTGCAATGGGAGACACACCAGCAAACCTGCTTGTGAAACGAAGACCCCGGACTGTTTTTGATCGGATGGTCCCTTCCATCGAGGTCGCAACTTTTGGGAGACAACTCCAGGTGATAAAAGGGGGAGGTAGACGGCAGTTGCAGCTGGACACAGGTGAGGAAGTATAGGCCCGGGACTTCCGCGAAGGGAAGCCGAAATGGACGCAGGGTACTATCATTACGAAGTTGGGCAACCAGACTTTCATCGTGAGAACTAGGGACGGAGAGAGACTGTGGAAGCGCCACGTCGACCAATTGTGGCCAGCCACACCTCAGAAAAATCAGCCAGAGGACCACTCGGATTTGGAAGAAGATTTCAAAGGCTTCCCGGACCAAGATGAGACCTCAGAGAAGTCACCAATGACGAGTTCCCCTACCAGTCCAACAGTGTTCGAGACCCCAAACCGTAAGACGCCACCTGGTGGGCTGGAAGGCATCGCACCTCTACAGGAAGACCCCCCACCACTGCAGAAGACTCCACCAACCCGTCCAAGACGCCAGGTTAAGGAGCCTCTGCGTTATGAGGTGGGTACCCCGAAGTGAACTGGTCGAAATATTTGGGAATCACAGGGAAGAGATTATTTAGTTTATTCTTTTGTTAGCGAAGGGAGGTATGTTGTAGATCCACGGAGAATATGGATCCGGTAAACCTTAACGGGGATAACCTTCGTGGGGTTATCCCAAGCAACGTGAAGTGTGTGTTACTTTGGCTTTCTGAATAAATAAAAACATTGATAGATTTTTCACTCGTACAAGCAAGCGTGACTTTATTTAAACCTAACCCAGTACAACAACTCCCAAATTACGAGCATTTGTAGAGAGCCGTATTTCAGTGGTTCCTAGATTTATTGCTGGGAAGGTTGGGATTTGGGACAGGTTCTTGGGGGAAATGAATAAGGCTTTAGTTTTATTTGTATTCAGACTCAAACCATTATTATGTGCTCAGTTATTAATTTTGTCCAGGTCTGAATTTAGTTTCTTAATGGTGAGTGACAACTCGTCTTCTGTTAATTTGCTGTGAATATAAATTTGAGTGTCGTCTGCAAAGAGGTGGTAGATACAGTGGTTCAGCACGGCAGGCAGATCATTAATGTATAAACTAAATAAGAGAGGGCCAAGGATCGAGTCTTGGGGCACACCATGAGAAGTTTGACATGGAGATGAGAGTGTATCGCCTATCTTTACCATTTGCTGTTGGTCTATGAGGAATGAGGATAGCAATCTACAGGCTGATGTTGAAAACCCAAATTGTTGCTCGAATTTGTGCAAAAGAATCTCGTGGGATATTGACCCGAATGAATTGGAGAAATCCAGTAGTATTAAGAAAGTTCCCATGTGGTTTTCAGCTGCGTTTATGATATCTTCGGTAATCTTAATTAGTGCTGATTGACAGTTAAGCTTCTTTCTAAACCCAGACTGGTACTTGCAAAGTAGATTATTGGACTGGACGTGCACAAGGATCTGTTCATTTATTAGGTACCTATTCTAGGGCTTTGGAAGGGGCAGGTAGGACGCTGATGGGTCAAAACTCAACTACCGAAGTAGGATTTGCCACCTTAGGCATAGGATTAATGTGTGAGATTTTCCAGGGTGTGGGAAATTGAGATGAAGTGAGTACGAAGTTGAAATTGTGAGTAACGACTGGGGCTATGGCTTTTAAAGACAACTTCATTAATTTCAGTGGTACATTATTTGCTCCAATCGCATTGGATTTGATTGACATCAGGGCTCTCGTAGCATCCTCTATGGTAATACAATGAAAGGAAATGTCAGTCAAAAGATTATTATATATATTTAGGTTCTGAATACATCCTGGGGTAGAGGGTGGCTTAGAGAAATGGTTGTTAAGTACATCTGGACTTAGGGAAATGGCGATACTGTTTTTGGTATTATTGTTTAGTCCCAACTTGTTTATATTATTCCAGAGCTGCTTTGATGGGAGTTTAGGGCTTAGTGATTTCAAGTTATTGCTTCGTTTGGCGTTGCGAACCAACTGATTGGCTCTATTACGCAGTATCTTATACTGATCATGATAATATGTGCATTTAGTTGCTTTCCACATGTCCCAAAATTAGTCACGTTTGCTCATAGTATCTTTAATTACAAGGGAAAACCAAGGCATTTGTTCATTCTTTATTATACAAGTTTTTACTGGTGCGACTTTGTCATACAATTCGATCATGTTATCAGTGAATATGTAAACCATTTTATTTGAATTAGGTACTGCAGGAAAAGATCCGAGTCCAGTCTAGGCTTTTTCCATTTTCTATGACCACAGAAGGTTCAACCTTGTGCAAATTTCTAAATCTGATGGTTTTTGGGATCCGTCTGAACTTAGGAATTTTGAAGACACCAACTAACATTGCGACGGCCACGGTGAAGAAGTAGGTAAGTCGAGTTTTCGAGCAAATCGGGGTAAGTGGTCAGTACGACTCAATGAGCCACTCCCCAACCCGTGAAGAAGTAGGGAAGTCTGCTCGACCACCATAAGGGCGTTATCCACACGTGCATTTTTAGATATCTTTGAAAGTAGAGTTACTTTATAGGTATGTCAACAAGTCCAATATTTCTCTCACTCTCAAGGGACGTTGAAATTAAGATAAGTCACTTAACCATTTATTCACACTAGTTTTCAGTGTCCAAAGTAGGCAAGTCGACTTGACCAAAAATATCCGGAACGTTTCTGTTCATTGAACACATAGGCAACTCCTCTTATCCAATTCTGCACAGCTAATTAACATATCTTTTCCAGGTAAGTCAACTTGTGTGTTGGTTTATTATTTTCAATAATAAACCATTGGAATCGAGCATGAAAAAAAAATTCTTACACCCCCTCAAAATTTGATGGTTTACGTTTCAAGGTATGTAGAATCCAAAACTGCAATAAAAATATTTCTGTCTGGCCGCCGTACGCCGTAACGGCCACTTTTCTTAGTTACCATGAATCAAAATTGATGAAATTCGGGTTATAGGTTCCGTTCGGGGTCTAGTTGGTCCTCGAAGCTCGACGTTACTGTCATTCATCTCTAAGGGGTTCAAAATAGGGGTTGAAATTTTCAGAACGCCTATACCTTTTTTTTACGTGAATTTTTTTACGGTTTCAAATAGTTCTCGAACTTGGGAGTTTTTTAAGACCACCCGGAGCACCGTACGTCCAGCCGTTCGTTCACAGTAAGGCCCCGAAGTTTGCACCGACAGGCATTTTCGACACCAGGGTGAATGAAATTGTATACATCAGACCAAATCTCTTCTCCAGGGACGCGCCAACAATAGGAAATTGGCCGGAGATAAAATCATTGCTAGGAATCACCTGATTTTATAGGCGGAGTATGAGGTCGAGTTGGTTGTTCTGTGATATTATTTCATTTGAAATTCAATTTCTCCCTTGAGAGGGAAAAACATTAAATCATGTTTAATGTTTTTCCCTCGCAAGGGAGAAATTAGATATAGTTTTTTAATGTCAAGAAAAAATGAAAGCCACAATTTCACTGAACTCTACAAGTATAATGTTGCATTTACTGTACTTATTATAGAACTCGCCATCAACATATGGTTGCTACAACAGAAGGTAGTAACTGTGTAGTAACCAATGAAAAACGTTGCATATTTGCGTGTCGGAATTCACAGAATGACCCCCAGCCCTAAAACATTAAACATGTTAAAATGATGGATGGCTCTTTTGGAGTTTGTTGATAGGTAGTGAAATTTGAACAAACGTTGAAGTATTATTGATGGGTAAATTATTACTATACGATGGTAAACTAACTTACAACTTATTGTATTGGTGGGTAAATTATTACACAATGCCAAATTATTACACAGCGGTAAATTTATTACACAACGGCTCATCTACCCAGAAGGGGCTGGATTTTGTTGATAGGTACTTTTGCAACTTGAACAACCGTTGAAGTATTATTGATGGGTAAATTATTACACAACGGCAAATTATTACACAACGGTGAATTATTACACCACCGTAATGTGTTACACAACGGTAAATTATTAGGTACACAACGGTTCATCTACCAAGAAGGGGCTCGATTTTGGGAAATCGTCTGAAATCACCATTAATTTGTATAATAACACTAGAAAAAGTGGATCAAGACGATTAAATGGCACTACCATTGATCAAAGATAATTTTTAAAAACAAAAAAAACGGAGCGTACCCAATTCGTGTTTTGGGGGCCAAAATTGGTAGAAACCATCACAAATAGCTATTTCAATTATTTCACATGAAAGAAACAATAAATGAACAGCCATCATTTCTGTAGAAGTGCCCAATAGAATAATAAACCCATGTGACAAGGACTTTGCAGCGTTTTTTAAATCTACTTTTGCAGTACCTACAAAATAGCGCCGAGCATCCTTTTTTTATATTATTATTAATGGATTCCCCCCCCCCCCCCCCCCTGATATAATGTTTTTGGCAAAGAAGAGTGCATATTTTTTCAAGTTCTACCTTCTTGATACCTCCACACTTGTGGCCATAACTAGGTAAGTCGTCGGTGCTGAATTGGGTAAGTCTTCTAGGAGTCAAAATGTAGATCATTTCCAGAATTAATAGTAATTTTCTGAAAATTTGAGGAAAATAAAAATTTTTGGAATTATAATCTCATTTGTAGCACAATTACCTGATTTTACGGACAGCGTCCAACTTAAAAACTGCTCTCCTATAAATTTCAGATTTCTGACATACCTACTTCTTCACCGTGGCCGTCGATTGAGTGTTTGGATATTGAAGGCACAGTAAATTTAGAAAAATTAAGAACTGATTCTGAATTTTTGATGATGAGAAGATCCAGAGTTGATTGTGAATTAGAAGTGAAATGGGTTGGACCATTTGACAGAATTACGAGTCCATGTGGCTCAACAATTGAATGAAGTTTGAGAGTTAAGCGGGAATAAGATGCAATGTCAATATTGAAGTCACCAGTGATGATTATCTGGTCGTAATTGAAAACTATGGAAGATAATGCCTCTTCCAGTACAGAAATGTCTGACGCAGGAGCTGGAGGTTTGTATACCACTGTAAGCAAGACCTTATAGTTTCCCAGAGTGCATTCAGCAAATAAGAATTCAATGATCGAAGTGGGCTCTGACTAAAGGATGATTTTATGGTTTAGATTGTTATTAAGGAAAATTCCCACACCACCACCTCTTTTCAACTGTTGTGCTTTTATAGGAGGGTGTTTGGCATGCTTACCTCCTCTGGAACCCTTCATCCGTTTTGCTTGGGATCTATCATTTCTAATGAGAGAGTACCCGGGGAGTGATACACTACCATTGGATATTGATGGTTTCAACCATGTCTCTGATAGACATATAGCTTCGAAGTTGTTTGAGTTTATGTAATATCTGAAGTCCTCAATGTGCCTCGGTAAACTCTGGATATTAAAGTGACAAACATTAAAGGAATTCTTAAGGGGTAGGATATCTTTCAGCCTATACGGCACTGGTATAAACGGATCGCTACCTACATTCAGGCACGACGGTATATGAGAAGCAATAAGGGGCGAATGGGCCAGAGAATTAGGGTCATCCATACTCACACAGGCCTCGTCCAGATGTGAGGCAATCAAGAGCAGGTTTAAGAATACTAGAGGAGTAATTCATGCTAATAGGAAATAGAGGATAAGAATAAAGAATAGAGATTGTAATGGGGAAAGAAAGACTATAGGACGGATAAAGAAAGAGCGAAAAGAAATAATATAGCAATGTGCCTAACCAATATTTTACAAAAGCCAACATGACAGGGTACAGTGTCGTGGTTTACATAGGAACCCAAAACTAAAATCTAACGAGAGGGTTTCGTGAAATTCAACTGAAGAAAATTGTAGCGAATCCACCTATTTTACAAAATTATGACGTAGACTGAAATGTAGTATGAGAAAGAACTGAATTCACAGTATCTGTAGAACTTAGTAAGCAGGTACACACCTCTTCTCAAAACACCGCAATACATACCTACTCGTATCATGTTATAATTTCGACTTCCTGCCTCCAGTCGTCTTTCCTTTCTTTGTCACCGGCGTTCCTGGGTGTTGCGGTTTTTGTGTTGTCTGATGTTGACTCTGGTTGTAGTACCTCTTGACAACTTCTGGTGTCGGAGTTGGGATTAAGGATATAGAATGGCGTGGTGTTTCCTCCATGGTTGTTGTAATGTCCCTCATCGGGTCGGGCGAAACATAGTCGAGAGCGCTTGTCATATTGGCTACATTGTTGTTACTTTGGCTTACACAAGTTTTCCCGTGGGGAGTTCTGCTCGCTTCTGGTCCTTTGTAGGTAGCTGTAAAATTATTGAATGATCAGGCCGTTGGGAGGGATATTATTTTATTCCCATGAGTTGTTGTCAAAGTTGTCAAAACATTTTTAAAGCCAACCAAGGCCTTTGCCTTGCAATAAATCTCCCGATGAGTCCACGTCAGGTCTTCCGCGATCAACAGGTTTGTACCTTTCAGATGTTTTTTCTTCGAAAAAACCAGGGCTCTAGTTCGGAATCGTGCAAAACAAATCAAAACTGGACTGGCCCGTATCTTGTTAGACCTATCATGGACGGACCTACCTACACACTTGGCTCTCACCACATCATTCAAAGACAAACTGTCCTGACCATCGAGTTTTAATACCTTGTTAAGTAGTTCGGTCACTACTAGCTCCGTGTCTTCTTTTCCTGAGGGATCTTCAGGTACACCCTAAATACACAGGTTTATGTATTACTATTTTGCTCGATTTCATCCACGTATTCAGTCAAGTCAGTTTTCAGAGAATCAGTGACTGTAGAAATAAGGTTAGTTATATTGGTTTTGATGCGATCCTCAACTTCTAGTTGTACACTGTCAGGTATCTGAATTCCGAGAACATTAATTCATTCAGGATGTCAGTCGTAGTGGTATTCAGGAAATTACTGAGTGCCGGGATCTGGGGTAACATACTTGGAGCCTCGTCCGTTCTATGCAACATAGGGTCAAGCGGTGCGACTTTGGGTGAGTCGTTTTTCGGCGGTGTTCGCGATAGAACCATCATGAATAGTATTATCACTTTTGTAATGTCACTTCCTATATCAGATTTATGAAGTTTGGGTCTGATAGGCTTCATAATATCAAGAACACAATCACTTTACCACGGAGCACTCTAAAGTTTATGCACACAGTACAGTGGCCATATTGTAACCATATTGTAATCATATGTACTCTAGAACACTCATCTTTGCTCATGTTTCTGTTCAAAAAAACTTCATGTTTGTAGAAAATATACATTGGTTGTGGCTTGATTTTAACAAGAACCTGAAAAAAATAATAAAATAAATGTGCGTAATTGTGGATGTAGAATAAATTAGTATTAAAATCAAGATAAACCGTTATTACAAATTTTATTGTAAAATCAAATGTAGAATGTTTTTAATACCTATTTCAAGTATCTAATAAGAATGTGGTGGTGGTTTCATTATAAATGGAACAGAAAAAATTTATTACAGGTAGGTACTAGGTAGGTACCTGTTATGAAACTGAGCAATAATCACAATTCACCATTTTACATTTTTTATTTTACAGATGCAGTCCGTCAGAAGCTTTTCCTCTCATCCGACACTGGTGGGTCTTCAATGGCTGTACCTCTTTCAGGTACCTACACGAACTTATCCTCTCATGTGATGGTAGATTGTTATGCATTTGAAGTTTTCCGATGAGTTTAGAGGAGATTCCAGAGCATAATCCATCACATGTGCGTGTGTGATTTGTTTCCAGCTAAAACTTAATGTCATGAAACTTTTATCTCTAGTTCTTCTCTCTTAAGTTTTGCATGCTATCATTTACCTTTCTTGGACGTCAAAACGCGGTTTGTTAACCAAGATTCCTATTCGTTTTTGTTTTTTTATCTAGAGGCTTCAACGAAGAGGAAAACGAGAAAAGAACCATCAGCCAAGGAGAACAAGTTGAAGGAGAAACTGGTTGCTGCTAGGAAGAAGGTACATCGGCTAACTATGGAGTTGCATAGATCCAAGAAAACAAGTCAAGTGCCCGAAAGTTTCTCCCACAAGTCTCTCAGAAACTGTTTGCTGCCCAGTTGAAGATGACCAGAATGAACAAGTATGGTAGAAGGTGGAGTGGAGCATTGAATTTGCTCTAACTGTTTATTATCACTCACCAAGAACTTACAGATTCCTAAGAAAGATTTTAACGTTACAGAGTGTTTCAACTCTCAAACATTTCCATTCGACAATTTCAATAAGTACGCAACCATGTATTTGACTTTCTGAAGTCAGAAGTGCCAAAATGGCCAACTTCAAAAAGATTGTGTACACTGGTATTTGATGAAGTGTCGAGCAAGAAAAATTTACAGTATAACCCCTACAAAGATAGAATAGTTGGTGTTGTAGACGACGGTAACAACCGCAAAGATTTTGCCGCCAACCAGGCTTTAGTGTTTATGGTTAAAGGAACAGTGATGTCATGGAAACAGGTTAATGGCCATTGGCTTACAGCCAATGAACAAGATGCATCAGTTATCCATGGAGCACTGTTCAAGTGTCTAGAAGCACTAGAGTCTGTTGGGCTCAGTGTAACAACTGTAATACCTATGTGACCAAGGTCCAAAAAACGGAACCCCTCACAAGGAACCCCATTTTTCCTTTTTAGGAAAAGAAAAATATTTTTCATGTGGGATTCTCCTCATCTAATCAAATCGATTAGAAATAACTTAATGAAATATAACTTTATATGGCACGGGTCTACAGCCAAGTGATGACCCACTTCGTTCTAGTCTTCCTCCAGAACTTACAGTGAAAAATACATATTTTAGCAAAAAAGGTGGGTTTGCGAAAATGAAAGTTAAATTGGCCATCCAAGTTCTCTCACGGTCGATGAATGTGGCAATCCTTGTACTTCAAGCCATGAAGAAGTTGCCACCTTCCTCATTACAGACAGCTCAATTTGTCCTAGATTTTAATAATCTATTTGACTGTTTCAATAGCTCACAAAGATCCCAGGACAAATTGAGCTACAGATTCCCCAATTCTGAAAAATCGAGGCATAAAGCATTCCTGTGGAACATGTTCGTTGGTTGTGTAAGGCAACCTGATTGTCTAAACGGTTGGGTTCTGAACATCTGTTCACTTCTCTACCTTTCTGAGTTCCTGCAAATGAACTATGGAGAACATAAAATCAGGACAAGGTTTCTCAACCAAGATGCCCTTGAAAATAAGTTCTCCATAGTTCGACAACAGCACGTATGTTCAGATCACCCAACTGTGAGACAACTGGAGACAGACCTAAGCTCTCTGTCACTCTCTTCAATGGCGAAGTTACCTGGGAGCTCCAATTGTGAGGATGAGTTGGAGAAGGCACTCGTTCGGCTAAGCGAGTTGACTCCCACACCACAGGCAACTGAGCCGGAAGAGGGTGATAGGGAGATTGAAAACCAACCTGATGAGCAAGTCGATCCAACTTTGGTATCCACGGAAAAATGTGCCTTTCATTACTGCAGTGGATTTATCTTGAGAAAATTTCTCGAAAAGCATGACTGTGGGGAGTGTGAGCAAGCGCTCATTAACGAATCAGGTCGTAGGTTGGAACAAAATCACCAACTCTTGGCCTACTTCAAGGCGTATAGTGAAGAATTAGGCCAAGAGTTTGGGCATTTGCTCCTTCCAACTGATGGGACACTTGCTGCACTCCTCGAAATGGAAGGCATATTTTTCCGTGGATTTAAGCCGAGATGCCACAAAGTTGGTATTGGAAAAATGATGGAAAGAGCTGTAGCCATAAAAAATATTAAACTTGGACTATGCTCAAAAATGCAGGAAAAGTACCTTGTCAGTCTGTTCGTAAAATACAGGATTTTTTGGGCAGTTAGATCTGTTGATGACCAAGCTTCGGATTATAGAGGTTCTATTAAAAAGTTGTTGAAACTCAATTAATTAATAGGTAGTATTTCTCAGCATGGTCCAAGTCTAAAAATTTATTCAAAGCCCTTGTTTTATTTACAATTTAATTACTTTTGTTAAATATTTAATGCATAACGCTTGTATACTACTTCATATATTATATAATTCTTGTTTTTAATATTCTATTATTAAATATTATCCTACAATTTAATAACTTCTGTTTAACATTTTTTAGTCTTTTATATTGTCGTTTTAATATTAATGTGTCATTTTATATGAATGTGTCACATGGATGTTGATAAACATTATAGTTCAACTTTTTTGTCAATGACATTATTTCTGTAGGTATCCTTTGTTTACTGGGTTAATGTTGTGTAGGGTGGTCATGCTGTGACCTGTTTCCTAGTAAACAAGAATAACAAACAGAGAAACAACGACAACCCAACGAAAGTAAAGAAATTTAGGTTAGGAACAATAATAGAAGTTGATAAAAACTATGTATCTGTGAACTGTGATAAGAATTTTGCATAAAAATCCGTCCTCATCCTACCTGTCCTCCACCTTATATCCATCCACCCTGCAAATCAGAGCTTTTCGGAAATGGTTAACTTCTGTTCAAGGGGGGGTGTTGAGTTGATGAAAGCAAATTCCCCATCTACGGATTTCATCATTACACTAGAAAACCCTAGAAGCGGGGCTGCTACCCCCTATACAGCCTCACTCATGTACCCCTTCCCCTCTCCTCATGAGGCCTGGACCACCCCCCCGGTCCACCACATTCCGTCTCAGCTCTCGCCGCCGATCAAAAATCTTTCAACAGAAGTAATTAAAACATTTATCATCCTTTAATTACTATCATCAACATTCCATTCCACTCCATTGCCGCTCTACAACTGTAACTTTTTTGAACTTATACCTTTTCTTTTGGTGAAACACTTGTATACTGTGCATTACAAGTACCTGTACATACACTTGTTGCTTGCTGTTTTATGAAACAGGCCCCTGGTCGTTGGAACAGTTACCAGTCGATTTGGTAGGAACAGTTATTGATTTGGTAAGGAACACGAGGCTGTTTTCCTTTCTGGTTTGATCAGTGTTTTTGCCATTAATTTTGAGATCTCAAGCTGACATTGTGTGTTACTACGATGCCTTCTACTGCATAATAAGAAGTTGTTGGTTGTTCATCACGTTCTTATTTTTTGTATAGGTAATCATTACTATTGGTTAACATGTAAATACTTCTTTATTTACTTGAATATATTCTAAAATGAGTTATATATAAATTTATTTTATAACCCTGGATTTGACCTCATTGGGTATATGTATACCGGGGGGGGGGACTTTCTACTCACGAGAATGTTATTTCAACATTCAGATGATTGTTATCAGAGGTGACGAGCTAATCGCTGGTCGGGTAAGCACATGCAAGCTTTTCGGAGCTTGTATTGGTGCCCGACCGAGACGAGAACCAGAGACGTCGTGAACTTTTATCCCAAACGGGGATATAAAGATTGGACGCTCTGCCCCGCTCGGTCACCCCGGCCCCCTTTCTGAATGAGTTATTTAGATGCCATAATTACTTGACAATCAAGCCTTTGCAATATCTCTGGATTCTACTATAAACAATCATCCTGCATTTCGAACGTATAAACCTGCTAACCCCTCATCTGTCTCCAGCTAAAGAATTACTAAAACGCAGTTATTAACCTTCACCCGCTCGCCTCTCCTGAAGTCACACTTCCGATCGCATGGGCGGCAAATTGGCCGCCCTTGATTTTTCATAATTTTCACTACTTTTCTTCGTTTGTTTCAAATTAGTTTTGACCAGGGAACTCCAGCACAACATTACAAGCACATTTTTATCATAAATTCTTTATTCAGATAATGGCAATCACAATAAGAACGTAGATATTATATCAAAATCACATTTTCAGTCTTTGAAGGTTTTCTGCACTAAAATAATATTCTGCAGTTCGCAACTTTTTCTATTGAATGGAGGTAACAAAAGTTTGAATATAATCATAATAATACCTACCTCATTTCGACAAATACCTAACTAACGTGACAATAAAATAAAACGAAAAATGGCTAGAACAAAACTAGAATATCCATAGTTCAAAACATTAGAACTTTAGTAAAAAAAAAAAAAAAACTACAAAAATTATACTCAGGAAGATGAGTTAAAACTCAAAATACTTATCAAATTGGAAAGCTGGCTAGATCAAAACTAGAATATCCATAGTTCAAAACATTAGAACTTTCCAAATCGAGATGCAAAACATTCATGTTTCAGTTCAAAATACAGCAGAGTACGACAAGAAATATCGATGAGAAGCCCTACACATATTCTAGAATACTGTGAAACTAGTACAGTCGAAAATACATGCGAAAGGAAAATTAATATTTACTTACATTTTCAAAATCGTGAGATGCGGAAACTGCCACGTTACCGCTCGCGTAGGCGGCAAATTGGCTCGAACCTGATGTCCCCAACTTTGGAGCAGTACTGACTGGGCTGACGTGTCCACCACGGTCGGAAGTCAACGTAGTCTAGCAGGAAAGATATTAACTAGAGAATACATGGCACTCTTGGGGCTATCACCATACTTTGAGCGAGCATACACGGGAAAATTCGAAAAGGCGGCCAATCTGCCGCCCACGCGAGCGGATGAAGGTTAAAGTAGGTAGGTAACTGAGTTTAAAACTAAAACGTCCCAAACAGCTGTTCTTATCATCCTGCATGAGTAACCAACATCCTCCCCACCGACCTGCATCTAACCCACTTGAGCTATGACAAAATTCCCTACACCAACTTCAAGTGGGCTCCTCATATCCTCATTATACATGGGACCATCGAGGAAGAGAAACATGTTTAGTACCTATCTATAGAAAAAAGACAATATTGAGCTAAATGTAAGAAGGAATTACTTACAAACAGGTGGTTACTTCAACAGTCTGGGTGAAATAGCCTTCATACGGAATCTGGACCACGTATCTCCAAATCCCTTGGTAATTTCTTGCGAAAACGGGTGTGGCATATTCGACCTTAGCCGGACAAGGCGTGGGGGGGCCTTCAACGCCATTGGACATCTCATGTAATAGACTGCCATCGTCCTTCCTCTCTTCAGCTGACATTCCGAGTGGTTCACCTTGAATTGCCTTGTATAGGAGACAGACCCTAAAACAGCAGGACTTCACAGTAGAGACGGGACAGAATTGCTATCCAATTGCAGACAGGATTGCTATGCTTATATTATCAGGAAAAACATGTCAGACATTTTTGATTTTGTTGTTGTGGCCCCACTGAGTGTAACCTGCAATGTTCATGAGTGTAAAATATAGTTCCTGATATTAATCAAATCAATTCAAGTAAGTTTTTATTTGTAACTAGCCTGAATTGACAATGCAAACGTCAAGTCAGGAGTAGATAAAATTAATTTACATAAAGTAGGTACGAAATAACATAATTGCATGAGTTCTTTGGAGAGAAATCAAGTATAGGGAAAAGGGAAAAAACTGCCAAGACAGTGGTGTCTCGCCCGACAGGCAGGGCCAGCCGGATTGCCCGGACCCGACCTATGTTCCCAGGGCTACCCACCCAGAGATAAGCCATCACAGAGGCCACTCAGGTATGCGGCCCTTAATGCTTTTTGGGCACTCCCATAGAATAAACCAGGCAAGCCGCCCCCAGGCTGGCCAAGACACCTGATTATCTCTACACAAAAACATAGCTGCACCAGTATCGCAATTATTCCAATGAATAAATTATATTTTCGCTTACAGTCACACACATCAACAACAAAATATAACAATATAAACAACACATAAAACAAGTTTCATAAGAGCAAAGTGGTAACAAAAACTCTACAATCACTGTCATGTAGGAATCAATCAAAACTATTATAGTACAATAATTGTATATAGTATGTATAGTTGTACTATAACTATCAACTTAGTAGGTGCTAAGTTGCTTACGACAAGCCCCTACTCTCCTAAAACACCCCCCACGGTGCTGGTCATATGATGGCAGACTGGACCCATCCCCCTCGGCGACTAAGCATTTGCTGTTTACTATAGCTGGGGAGACGAACCTACGACGTCAATAAACAATATTAACAAGCTCGAGTATTCAGAGAAGACAAATTTCTTGGCTGTTTATAAAGGATTTTTAAACTAAATATATCTAAAGATCAATGAAAAATAAAGTGTCACATATCATGAGCATATATTACGATGTGTATGTGTATGTCAACAAACTAAGTTAAAAAATTACGTTTATGAATGCTAAAAAAGTGGTTGACTTCTTGATCGACCAGCATTTTTTTAATAACAGCCACGAATTCCTTGTGATAGGTCCCTGATCACTTTATCCAGATGGCTGAATAGTCGACAACCAATCTAGTTGGTCTTTGCAAATAGGAGGCACTGAAGAACAAAAGCTAGGCAGTGTCAGGATTCAGAGTTCCTGGAAATTTCCCTTACAGCTCTCATTCAAACCGAGCTTATGCATGGTACAAACAAGTTTTTTCTGCATTTTGAATATACTGTCAGCATGACAAGAGATCACCTGTAAGACTGTACAGTATGATAATCGGCTTGGAAAGCATTCACAATAAACCATGAGCAAAATGCTAGGAGACATATAATAAGCAGGTCGGCAAAGCAAGAAATTGCAGCGTTCCAGTTTTGAAGAAAGCATTTCTGTGTGGCTGAGCAAACACAGCCTGCTGTTGACTAATATTCCCAAGACATTAACTGAGTTTTCGAAACGGCCATTCAGTTTAAACATCGATTCTGTCACTGTTCATTAGCAGAGCATTAGCGGAACACCATTCCCCGACAATTGATTCAGAGCAAACCGCATTACTCTGCAGTGTCTCAATGGATGAACAGTGGAAATCATTGAAATGTCATCGTCAAAGAGAACGAGGCGACCACGGTCTAGAGATTGGTAAGTCAGGCCATTTAAAAGGCAGGGTCCCAGAGCTGAAACCTGCTTTATTCCACATGGTATCGAAGTCCAAAGCAGACATGCATGAGCAGAAATTGCTAACCATAAATAATCTGTTTCTCTTCCTCATAAGATCGAATCCTCCTCTGAACAGCAGTCTCAGTGATATTTGCAAAGATAGGGAGTTTCAAGATTGGACGAAAGCCCCCGTAAGCAGCACATTTCCCTTTCTTCGGAATCATTGTAATTTAGTGGATACCTTTCAACATCTGAGGAACTCACCTCGCTCAGAACAGACGTTCATGATATGAGCAAGGGGCTCAATAATATGGATTGCCACACCTCACCATAGCAGAGTTGATACCAAGGAAGTCAGAAGAGCGAGAATGTCTCATGTCTCAAATCATCGAGAAGACCTCCTCAATGGACACCTGACAAAAAGAAAATTCGTCATCGAAGTGAGGAGCCCTGCTCAGAAAATCGGCAAAGCGCTGTGAAGTTACCCCAGGTTGGCGAAGACCGAAGACCCCAGAAAATGCAGCACTGAAGCCAAGGCAGTCAAACTTATCACAGGAAAATGAGCTCAGAGTCCTGGCATTCGATTCACTCACCATGATGACTTAATTTTATTAGAGGAATCCCTTATTTTTTATCGTTATTTTTATGATGAGCTTGGGTGACAGCTCTTCTATGTTATTAATTTCTGATTCAACGAGCAAGTAGGGGTACGAGGGCAAAATCCTCATCAAACGGTATTAACGTCCAAGGACACGTGGAATTAGCAGCAGACAGAAAAATACTCAAATTCATTTGCAGCCAAACTGAAATCCTTAGAGCTACGGACGGAAAACCAGTTGAGAGACGAAAGGATGTGAGAAAGCTCAGAAATATTCCCCTCCTTAGTCAGTCGATGGCTGGAATATGTCACCCTCAGCTCAACATGACCTCGAAGCATTTTCAGCTTGGTTCCCAGGTGATCCTGATCAGAGTACCTGATGGCTGAGTGAAGCGCTATAAAAGCTCCCGTCAAAATTTGTGACGATGATGTCAAGGCATGGATACTTGATATGGATGACGTAATCTTCTCACGGGTAACGTGTTGTCCAAAGCCACTAATCAAATTAGAAAATACATGTCTATTTCTTCTAAATCTGGAGTAAGTAGGTAGTATCCTCGAAATGGATATTGAAGTCCCTTATCACAGCAACTATTTTACTGAATTTTGGAATGGTGAATAGAAGTTTGCCCAAGCAAGAAATGAACTTGACGAAGTTTGATTGTGAGAGTGGCCTGTACACGCAAGTGATTATTACGTTCATGGATTCCAGACTGACTGCAGAAATTTCACAAAACGACTCAAGCGACATATCGTTGATAGTTGGAAAATCATGAAACTCAATTGAAGCATACATTTTCAATCCTCAAGACCATTGTTTGGTAAAACCTGACACTTTTATGTCCAGTCGGTTTGAGATACCACAATTTACTTTATTAATTTTTGATCGAATTCCTTGAAAAATGGCCTGAACTATGACATTGTTGGACTGCTGCATGGTGG
Source organism: Leptopterna dolabrata (assembly GCA_954871275.1). Taxonomy (NCBI): domain Eukaryota; kingdom Metazoa; phylum Arthropoda; class Insecta; order Hemiptera; family Miridae; genus Leptopterna; species Leptopterna dolabrata. The sequence continues at coordinate 155,505,597 of OX940974.1, forward strand.
GAAGTAGATCCTGCCAGGAATTTGAGCTGTTATTTACATTTTCTGATTCAGAGTCGACTGTTAGGACTGGTGTCCTGGCATAGGAAAATTATGAGGTGCATCAACGAATCTGTTCACTAAGCATCCTCCTGCTATGATGTCTGCAGTAGGGATCATGGAACTTTAGTTAATACTTTTTTTGTCAATAAAGCAAGAAAATATGAATGGGGTATGCGCATGGGTTACAAAAGCATTTATATTATTTTTTAATTAAACTAGATTCCTTCTGAGAAGGAACCCACCGCACTGTTCTACCATATATGGATAGTTCTTTTTCTATGATTTTTCATTATTTTCCTTAAGTTCTGACGTCAAGGTGGGCAGAGGGGGTCCCGCCCAGGCGAGGGGGGTGCAATGACATCAGAATGTGGAAAGAATTACTAATCTTAGGACAGTGCGGTGGGTGTCAAAATTCTTAGGATGGAATCTACTTTCATTATAAAAAATAAAATAAATACATAAATAAATAAATAAATAAAACAAATAGGTGTGCACACCCCATTTGACGAAATGGAATTTCCTTGCCAGTTGAAGAAAGAATTTATTCAGTTTAAATATTGAGGTGTTTACTATGAACCACCTCGGCAAGAGATAAAGAACTACAGCTTTCAATAAGATCAGTTTTGATGTCGTGTTCGACTGGCAGAGCCATACAGCAGATCGTATTTGAAACGTATCAATTCATTATAAGCTATATCCACTGTTTCTGCCAGGAGGTTTTTGCCTCATAAAAAATGAATTTTGGGAGCTGTAACTTCGTTAGAACCTCAATTTTCCACTCTATGGTCAAAATCGACTTCACATTCATTCTCCTCGTCCTAAAAAAAAACAAAAAAACCAACTTACTTGACACCAAAAAACCCTATTTCTACACCTATTTTTCACCCATAACACTCTTGGGTATATTCCGAACGGGCTGCAAAGTTCGGGACACAACTAGGGCCCAAATGGAGCCTGTGTGGGAAAGAACGAATTTTTTAGACGGAAAATAACGTGGATATGGATGATACGGCGGACGGACGTTGCATTTTGGTTTATTATTCTGTGATCCTAGTAGTGTCCCGAAACTTTGCATCCCAATCAGAGTAGGGTAAAGCCCCGTACCTCGCCCCACTTTTCACATTTTCCTCTCTTGCGAGACCCCTAGGGCTCTGATTGAATCCTTTTTTTTACAGATCGCTAGGGAATCAAGTTTTCTACAAGATCCAGGTGTTGAAATGACTCATTTCAACTTTTTAAGTCTCTAAGGCATAAATTTCCAAAACCCTCCAAAGTGGGGCCAGGTACGAACCCCGCCCCGGATAGGGTCGTACCTTGCGCCACCCTCCCTATTTCTCTAATTTGAGCGCTCAGAAGTATGGAAAATGAATCAAATACGTTTCATTGTTTTGAATATAAAACTTTAATGAATTCAACAAATTATAATTAGAAAAATATGGCTAGGATCAGGTTGGTAACCACAACCATATCACAAAATCCTAGACTTATTGACTCAAGGACGGAAAAGCTCATTGGTGACTTGAAATTGACTCATGTTCATAGTGAAAAACAAAAAACCTCTTAAAAAATGTTAAGAATTCAGTCTCATGAGGTTGCGTAAAAAAATACTGAAAAGTTTCGAAAAAATTCAAGTTAATATCTTCTTTATCCGTGAATATACGGCGGTAGTTACACCTATTTTCATAGGTGAATTCGTCATCAAGGGCTGATTTGTCAAGATGCCTCTTAAGTGTTCTTCTCGACACTCCATTTCGTTGGGAAGCTTCTCTCAAACTGGACCCATGAGCCCGCACTTCTTCGACTGCCCTAGCCAGCGCTTGAGCATCCACAGGGGGTCGCGTTTTCCCTTCTTTGCTGCGGGGCATCTGTAACAAACCATAATTAACTGGTATAATTCGATTCATGCGAACTTGGATGGAATAAACCTTGAGAAAACACGAATTCATCGACAATTTTGCCATGTTCGTACCATGCCCCACTTGTTGTTTTTGGGGCGAGGTACGCACAAAGAGGTGGGGCAAGGTACGTACATACACCCCAATTTTGAAAACCGGTCGTGACGACCACAGATCCTATTTTTAATTTTTTTAATTTTTTTCAGTGCTTACCAGACATATTGTACAACACATTAAACGAACAATCGGATGAAAATACGACTTACCTCAGCACAGGGACGATCAAATGTACGACTTCCACAATCACAAACTGGCACCTCAAAAACGTTGTAACCTTCTCCTAAGATAACAGTGCTAGCTATAACAAAGAAGTTAACAACCAACTCAATAACTTTCAAAGAGCTACGGAATCAGTAGCTCAGAGTTGTTATATCCTTAATCTACCTAGGTCATATCACTGGTGGGGCGAGGTAGGAGCATGGGCAAGGTACGGGGCTTTACCCTACACCCAAGGGTGTTATGGGTGAAAAATAGGGTTTTTTGTATTTAAGTAACATGAGCTTGTGAGGTACATCGTTTTCCATGTTTTTTAGAACGAGGAGACCGAATATGAAGTCGATTTTGGCCAAAGAGTGAAAATTGAGATTGTAACGAAGGTTCAGCTCCCAAAATTCATTTTTTATGAGTCAAAAACCTGGGAAATTGTCCCCATTTGGGAACACATTTGGGTCCTAGTAGTTGTGCTCCGAAACTCGGCAGCCCGATCGGCATACACCCAGGGATGTTATGGTAGAAAAATGGGTGTAAAAATAGGGGTTTTTGAGAGATGTTTGAAGTTTTAGTTAACATGAGCTTGTGAGGTATCGTTTTCCATATTTTATAGGGCGAGAATACCGAATATTAAGTTGATTTTGACCGAAGAGTGAAGAATTGAGGTTTTATCTAAGGTTAAGCTCCCGAAATTCATTTTTTTATGAGTCATAAACATGGGAAATTGTCTGAAATCACCATACACTTGTATAATAACACTAGAAGCAGTATTAACAGTTGAATCAAGACAATTAAATGACACTATCATTGATCAAAGATAATTTGTCAAAAACAGGAGCTTATATCGTGTTTTTGGGGGTCAAAATTGGTGGAAACCGTCAACAATAGCTATTTCAATCATTGCACACGACAGAAACAATAAATATATTTCCAGCACTTCTTTAGGTATGTCCAGTAGAGTAATAAACCCATATGTGACAAGGACTTCGCAGCGTTTTGGAATCTATGCACCTTGAAACGTAAGAGAAAAGTTTTTGAGAGGGTGTTATAAAATCTTTTTGCTGAGCGAATACATAGGTGTATTGTCACAGAATAGTAAACCAAAATTGCAAGAAGTGTCTCGACTTATAAGCAATCGATTTGCCGAAAGGATCATTGCTCGGACGGGAAGGATCCACGATTTGCAACTCGACATACCGGATGTGGGAAACATTGACGTTTTTGGTCTCTCACCAACAATAAAATAAATTTCGGCGCAACGCGAGGCTCAGAAAACCATTAGGAAATACTCAGACGTTTTCGACAAAAAGATAGGACTGTCCCTGCTCATACTGTCTTAAGGGCCTGCTGACCCTGTGTTGAAAACTACAAGTTTTCTCAGGCTGTGATTTACTTATAGTTGTGGAAAAAACTTGTAAATTCACTATATTAGTTGGGAATTACCCCTACGTCAACCGATCACAAAATTCATCAAATTTGAACAAAATAAAATTTTAAATTGGGCCAACATTTTTTTAAATGAAAATGCCTCACGTAGGGGGATTTTCGGAAGGCTAGTGTCGAGCGTAAAAGGTAAAATCTCGGTATTTTTGAGATTTTTTTATCCCTGACGTTCTAAAGAAACGAAAGAATAGTGGCAGAGGACTGTAAAAGCTGCACCAAGGGCTGATTCGTTTGATTGCTAAATTTGGTATAACAGATTAATCGCACCAGTATTAATTGGGATGAAAATGTCACTCACCTGTAGGTTCCCGCGGGGTGTCTTCCGTGGCCACGGAGGTGGAGAGGGTTGACGGATGGGCGTTTTCGGGTCTTTTCCCGGTATTTCAAGAGGGTTTCGAGGGAGGCAGACGGGGGCACGTTCCACAACTCGCACAGGTGACGTAATGACGATGTGGGCTCGTTTCCGATACTAGCTGGCGGGGAGGGGGGCGGTCATCAACGTGACATCCCTTACTACTAGTGCGATAAGACAGGTTCAATGTGCATAAACATCCCGCCCACCTAGGAATACATTCCTAAATTTCAGGAAAATTGCAACTAGAGCCCAGAACACCCAGCTTGTGAGAACCTAGACAGCAAGTGGCAATAACAACTTCAACTAGATTACTAAGTATGGAAAACAAACAAACAAGTTAGTAGGTATAGATACATTTGTAACAAAATTGAAAAACGAAAATACAACAATACACTTAATATTGAAGGCACACACAGCATAAAATACAGAGAAACGATTGAGAAGTAGTAAGGAATGGATTAGGATATATTAACTTCACTTCGGCCGGGGCTATGGCGAAGACTTAAAGCAAGGAAAGGATAGCCCAACGGAGGAGGAAGGAAAGGATCTATACCTGTGTGGCCTCAAAAATGGAGCTAATATTGTTCTGGCAAAGGGCAGAGGTGTACAACGGATCAACGGCAAACACCAGCAGCTGTTTTCACATCCACAACTCGCACCACACCATCCGAGCCAGGGTGCAACTGGATGATCCGTCCAAGCTTCCAGTGAAGTGGGGGTTGGTTCTGCTCCTTCAGAATGACCATCATACCTTCTTCCAGATTTGGCACCTTGCGACTCCACTTAGTTCTTTGCTGGAGTGTATTCAAGTAGTGCGATGACCATTTCTTCCAAAAGGAAGTGACGAGTTGGCGCAGCAGTGTCCATCGATCACGAGGGCTGACCTCTACAGGAGGCGGTGGTTCCTCAAACAGAGCACCGGGGGGCCCCATCATCAAAAAATGTGCCGGGGTGAGCGCCTGCAGATCGCCTGGATCAGACGACAGTGGCACCAGTGGACCAAAGTAGCCTCCACCTGCACCAGCACTGTGTAAAACTCCTCGTAGGTAAGGATCTGATCGCCGATCACTCGAGCTAACAATTGCTTTGTGGACTTAATGCCCGACTCCCAAAGCCCACCAAAATGAGGGCTGGCAGGCGGATTTAATTTCCACTCAATCCGTCGTGCAGCAAGTTGCTGGGTGGCAGCGTCATTGAACTGATCGGACTGCACGACCTCTTTCCAACCTTCCATCCTGTTCTTAGCGCCGATGAAGTTGGTCCCACAATCACTATGAATAGTGGTGACAGAACCTCTACGGGCAATGAAGCGCTTCAGTGCAGCTATAAATGCTTCAGTTGACAAACTAGAAGCCAGCTCTAGGTGGATTGCTTTGGTGGTGAAGCACACAAAAAGACACACATACGCTTTGAGAATGGCTGCCTTCCGAACTCGATTCATTTTAATTTGGAATGGGCCACCATAATCCACACCCGCAACTTCAAAGGCCTTTCCAGGCGTGAGACGACTGGCCGGCAAATCACCCATCACTGGCTGAATCGATTTTGGATTAGAGCGAAAGCACTTGACACACCTAGATACTCGAGCAGATATGGCTGATCTGGCTGAGAGTATCCAGAAGTGACGGTGAATTATCGAGTGTAAGTTAGACAGCCCAGGATGAAGATAGAGATGGTGAAAATGGTCAATAATCAAGTTAGTGAACTCATGTGTCTTAGGTAATAACACCGGGAACCTCTGGTCATAAGACAACCCAGAATGCCGCAGGCGACCACCAACTCTTAAAAGCCCTCTGTTGTCTAGAAAGGGGTTCAGCTTACGCAGTGGTTTAGTGGCATTGCGGCCTTCCTTTAGTGCTGTGATGTCATTACCAAATGCAATCTGCTGCACCCACCGACAACAGGCAGACATCGCCTCACGGAGGTCAGACATAGTCAGAGATCCCATCCTGAGTGGCAGACCCCGGATTCGATGGAGAATCCGATTGTTCCAGAATCGCAGGTACCAAGCAACAGCACTACGCAGTCGGGTTAATGACGAAAATCTATCAAAAATATTGACCGGCGAGTGTGCGACCCTCCCCTGTCCAAGCCCAACATCCCAACATGACATACCACCCGTGCCTCAATCCCATCCACATCTGGTGGCTCGAACAACTGCACACATGGCCAGTTTTCCTCAGGCAAGGCAAGCCAAGAGGGGCCTGAAAGCCAAAGGTGATTATTCACCAACTCCTGGGGGAATACCCCACGGCTGGCACAGTCGGCTGGATTACAACCGGTTGGAACATGTCGATAACAATCTGGTGGAACTCTTCGTTGACAGGCACTAACCCGATTGGCGACAAATGTCTTCCATCGATGCGGCGAGTTCTTCACCCAGTACAATGCAACAGTTGAGTCACTCCAGACAGTAATGGATGGTTGCCCAAACGGTAACAGGATGCGAGAGACATGGTCCAGCAATCGAGTAACCAACTCGATTCCACAAAGTTCAAGTCGAGGCAGGGTGTGTCCATTGACCGGGGCTACCTTGGACTTGGCCATCATGAGAGAGACATTGGTTTCACCAGAAGGATGCTGGCATCTGAGATACACCACTCCAGCATAACCCTGCTCGGAGCTGTCAGCGAACCCGTGCAATTCCATTGATTGGTGGTTGTCGAGCTGAGCCCAGCGCGGAAGAGAGAACTGTTCAAGAGCACTCAGCTCTTCTCTAAAACGATTCCAGGACTCACGGACATCTTCAGGTGGTGAGTCATCCCAGCCGATCCCCAGCTGCCACTGCCTCCTAATCAAGCACTTTCCCATGAATACAACAGGTGACACAAAGCCCACAGGATCAAAGAGCTTGGCAATGTCGGACATAATCGAGCGTTTGGTGACCGAAGCTGGTGCCTCTGAAATGTTGTAGGAGAACAAATCCGCCTTAGGCGTCCAAACTAAGCCCAGGATCTTTGCAGATGGTTCCCCTTTGCCATGAAATGAAAGGGATTCAGCAGACACAGCACAGTGTTCAGGAGGAACAGACCTCAGAACTTCCCCACGATTACTCATCCATTTGCGTAACTCAAAGCCTGCCTTCCCCAACAGCTGCTCCAGCTCAGACTTCAATTGAATGGCCTCATCCACTGATGAGACAGATTTTATGACATCATCCATGTACGTGTCATGCAACAGGGCCTCAGATGCTCTGGGAAAGGGCTGTCCTTCATCCTCCACCAGCTGATGCAGGGTCCTGATAGCTAGGAATGGAGAAGATGACACACCATAGGTCACTGTTGACAGACGATACTCCCTGATGGACTGCTCAGTTGAGAACCGCCACAGTATCCTCTGAAAATGCAGGGCTATGTTGCGGTACATTTGTCTGATGTCAGTCACCAGCACGACCTCGTGCAACCGGAAGCACAGAAGAATGTCCAAGATACTTTGGTCCCTTGTGAAGAACCTGGTTGAGTGAGGGTCCATTTTTTGTAGTCATAGAGGAATCGAAGACAACACGAAACTTAGCAATTTTAACATCAGGATTCTGCCTGAAAATACAATGGTGAGGTATATAATAACCAACAAAGGGCCTGGTAGGAGAGGGAGCCACCCGCATGTGACCCTGATTCAAATAATCTCTCATAAATTCTTGATAGTGAGTGTTCAGAGCTGGATTCCGACGCAGACGTTTCTCCAACATCAAGAAGCGACTCAAAGCACCCTGCCGGCTATCACCCAGCGGTTCGTGATCTGTCCTGAACGGCCACAACATAACGGCCAGAAGACGAGCGCGAGACAGTAGAAACATAAAGGTCACAGCAAGCTTGGTCTTCAGGTGACAAAATTTCCTTTCTAGGTGGCTCTTCAAGCTCCCAAAATCTTTGAATGAGCGCATCAGTGGATGGCGGCTCATCAGTGGCTGCTACACACAAGCTCTGCACAGCTGCAGCCGCCTTCTGATGACGCCCGACGACACAATAGCCCCATATGCTCCTGAGCAGACTAGGAGTACCTGGTTGGCCTTGGATGGGGTTTTCCAATATGATGCAGCCAAACCACTCTGCACCAAGCAACATGTCCACAGCAGCAGGCTTATTGTAGTCTGGGTCCGCCAGTTGAACTCCATGAAGCCGCTCCACAGGTAGTGGTTTGACCCATTCAGTAGGGGCACGAGTTATTTGGTCAACAACCAACGCATCAACCTGAAGCTCAACTGATTGCACAGGGCGAAAACTGCAGTGCACAATGTGTCGACAAACCCCCAACGAAACTTGACCCATACCCAACACTGGAACCTCCGTTGCAGAAATCTTAAGGCCTAACCTGGATGCACAAGATCTTGTTACAAAGGTTGCTTGGCTAGCAGGATCAATCAAAACACGAACACTGCGATAACTACCTCTTGCATCTGACACCTGAGCCATAGCTGTTGCTAACAGCACCTGTCCACTCTTACCAGAGGTGTAGATTGGCATTGACAAAGCAGACATCTTCCGACCATCATTGGGAGGCGCAGCTGACTGCGCTGCCTCGTTTGTAGACTCTGGACGTCTGATGTGCAGGAGGGAATGGTGTCTACCTGGGCAGTACTTGCAGCCGCCATTTCTGGTGCAGGCCCCCACAAAGTGCCCACGGACAAGACAAACCAGACACAACCGATTTTCTCTGACAAAGGCGAGTCGCTGATGCACATCAGTCTGACGGAACACTCCACACTGGTCTAACACATGAGCCTTGTTGCATTTCGGACAGCAATCCGTGTTATGATTAGCACCAACCATCAAGGTCGTAGCTCCCTTGGATGCTGGTTGCTTGGCTGGTGATTTCTTCACTGTCACATAGTCACTGGTAGAGCGGGATGCTTCCAACACCCGAGCCTGCTCTTGAAGGAACCAAGTAAACTGTTTGATGGATGGGTCTGGTGCAGTCAACAGATGGCGCTCCCAGTCCTCGCGAAGTTTACCATTAAGCTTCTTGCAGCAAATGAACAGGATTGGGACCGCCCACCCTTCAACGTCGTACCCAAGTGCACCCAGAGCTCCAGTGGACTCAGTGATCTGACTAGCGAAATTACGAATGTGTGAAGGGTTCTGTGACGTGCTAGGAAGGGAATACAATGTCTCCAAATGAGCAAATGTCTGTAAGTGGATGTTATCATACTGCTTCTTCAAGGTATCCCAACAAACCTTAAAATTGGGTCCAGTAAGGGGTAGATACGCAACGAGTGACAATGCCTCACCAGAAAGCGCCGATCGCAAGTACATATGTTTCTGAACCTCACTCAACTGGGAATTAGCCTCAACTGTAGCAAGAAAGAGTTCAGAAAACGATTGCCATGACCTGATTTCACCGCTGAATTCCGGTAACTTGATTTTCGGCAACTGAATCTGTATATTCCCACCTGAGGCTGAATTACCAGGGGAAACATCAAGCGATTGGCGATGATCAAGGGGAAATGCCGCTGCCATAACCGCCTGAACACTATAGTACGGGTCCTCAAACTTGACTATTTCTGGGGACAAGTCCTCCTCTATGCCATTCTTGAAATTATATGCTACTACTTTCTGAAGAGTACTCATAAACTGCGTATGATAATCATCTAACTTCTCTGCCATTACTTTCAATAAATTCTTATATTTACTAGTCGGTGCCGATTCAACATCCTTTGCAACCTTTTCGATACGAATCACTCGTTCTAACAGCGATTTGAGGAGAAATATATGCTCATCAATCGCAGGCATGATCGATACCTAATAATTTATTACAATGATAAAGTAAGTAGGTAGGTAATTCAAAAATATATGGAATAAACTAGCAATATGTAGATGAATATAAATAACGGTGAATATATATACGATACGTATAAAACCCTGACTTCAGTCGAAATATCAACAACAATAAACAAGTAAAGGAACAAGGTAGATAGTTACAACCATGGACAACGAAGCAAGAAGGTCTTACGTATTATTAATTATCACGTCACCGTCCCCCGTCGAACACGTCACTGCCCGTTTACTAGGTGTAAATAGATGCAATTCACTACAATAAATACAATTCAATTATCTGCACCGTAGAACAGCAAACCGACCAGGTGAAAAGCCAACACAAATACCTCGGTCAAAGTGGGCAGACAAGCGCTACCGCTACCTACAGAACGTAAACAACCTAAATTGTTATCACGGCGTGTGTGGCTGACAACGGGAATTTCGTGCTAACAAGCGACAGGTGGACGGGCTACCCTGCCGAGTCGACTGATAGGCTGATAGCTTGGTCAGCAACGAAGTTGAACAGCAACCACAATTAATCAAGCGAGTGTTAACGATCGAATTTTATTCTAAAACCTTCATTTATTACTAGCGTGACCGCTCGCTTCGCTCGCTATCCGAGATTCGCTGTACGCAGTATCGTGGAACCAACAAACGACGGAAAAATCCCATAGCCTACCAGGTATTTGTGCCCAATTTTATCAAAATCCGTCAAGCCATTCAGGAGTTGACCATGGTCGACCATATTTCCGCTATGGTCAGGGAATTAAAAATTCGCCTACGTTCAACTTGGGAGGCTACCGGATATTGGTGCCAAATTTGGTCGATAGCCGTCGAGCAATTCGGGATTCGACCATGGAGGGGCCCATGGATGGGGAGTATTACGTTTCGTCCCTGGGGCGGCGAAATTACTACGTTTCGTCCCTGTAGGAAATGTTAGCGTTTGTCCCCGCTGTTACGGTTCGTCCCCTCAGCAAGAAGTACCTTTCGTCCCCGATGTCATCATTCGTCCCCGATGTTAGTAGTGTTAGTTCCACAACATATAACCGATGATATTCCTGCTCTACTTGTCTTCTTTTCTGGTATTTTCGAAGGCATTAAACAGTCTTGTTACATACCTAACATTACATTCCACTAATCTATTCAGAAGTCCCAAACAACCTGCTCATTCACGGGATAGTTTCTGGGATTGTTTATCTTGATTGAGATGCGAGCGCTAGCGAGCATCCAGATCGCTTGACAATGCATTCCACTAATCTATTCAGAAGTCCCAAACAACCTGCTCATTCACGGGATAGTTTCTGGGATTGGTTATCTTTTTTGAGATGCGAGCGCTAGCGAGCATCCAGATCGCTTGACAATGCATTCCACTAATCTATTCAGAAGTCCCAAACAACCTGCTCATTCACGGGATAGTTTCTGGGATTGTTTATGCATTCCACTAATCTATTCAGAAGTCCCAAACAACCAAACTCATTCATATTTGGTCTATTAGTCTAAGCGTTGTGGTCACTACTATTCGAGTTTATCGTCATTATCTTCTTCGGGGATGAAAGGTCCGTAGGTCACCGCACTCGACTAGCGGGGACGAACGATAGGAACGCAAAGTGGACTTTCACTTCTGCGGGGATCAAACGTAAGACGCCCCATGGATGCGCTATGGTCGACCGCGGGGGTAGTCCGAAGGGTCGATCGTAGATAGAATTTCACGTAGATTACGAATACGCGATAAAAAATAGGGGTTACCATTTCAATTAACGAAGTTGACCATGGTCGACCATAGTTCCGCTATGGTCAGGGAATTAAAAATGCGACGTTGCACAACTTGGGAGCCTACTGGATATTGGTGCCAAATTTGGTCGATATCTGTTGAGCAATTCGGGATTCGACCATGGAGGGGCCCATGGATGCGCTATGGTCGACCGCGTGGGTAGTCGGAAGGGTCGATCGTAGATAGAATTTCACGTAGATTACGAATACGCGATAAAAAATAGGGGTTATCATTTCAATTAACGAAGTTGACCATGGTCGACCATAGTTCCGCTATGGTCAGGGAATTAAAAATGCGACGTTGCACAACTTGGGAGCCTACTGGATATTGGTGTCAAATTTGGTCGATATCCGTCGAGCCGTTAGGCCGTGGGAAGACAGACAGACAGACAGATAGACAGAGATTCGTTTTTATAATATACTAGCCTGACCGCTCGCTTCGCTCGCTATCCGAGATTCGATGTACGCAGTATCGTGGAACCAACAAACGACGGAAAAATCCCATAGCCTACCGGGTATTTGTGCCCAATTTTATCAAAATCCGTCAAGCCATTCAGGAGTTGACCATGGTGACCATATTTCCGCTATGGTCAGGGAATTAAAAATGCGCCTACGTTCAACTTGGGAGGCTACCGGATATTGCTGCCAAATTTTGTCGATATCCGTTGAGCAATTCGGGATTCGACCATGGAGGGGCCCATGGATGCGCTATGGTCGACCGCGGGGGTAGTCCGAAGGGTCGATCGTAGATAGAATTTCACGTAGATTACGAATACGCGATAAAAAATAGGGGTTACCATTTCAATTAACGAAGTTGACCATGGTCGACCATAGTTCCGCTATGGTCGGGGAATTAAAAATGCGACGTTGCACAACTTGGGAGCCTACTGGATATTCGCGCCAAATTTGGTCGATATCCGTCAAGCCATTCAGGAGTTGACCATGGTCGACCATAGTTCCGCTATGGTCAGGGAATTAAAAATGCGACGTTGCACAACTTGGGAGCCTACTGGATATTCGTGCCAAATTTGGTCGATATCCGTTGAGCAATTCGGGATTCGACCATGGAGGGGCCCATGGATGCGCTATGGTCGACCGCGGGGGTAGTCAGAAGGGTCGATCGTAGATAGAATTTCACGTAGATTACGAATTCGCGATAAAAAATAGGGGTTACCATTTCAATTAACGAAGTTGACCATGGTCGACCATAGTTCCGCTATGGTCAGGGAATTAAAAATGCGACGTTGCACAACTTGGGAGCCTACTGGATATTCGTGCCAAATTTGGTCGATATCCGTCAAGCCATTCAGGAGTTGGCCATGGTCGACCATAGTTCCGCTATGGTCAGGGAATTAAAAATGCGACGTTGCACAACTTGGGAGCCTACTGGATATTCGTGCCAAATTTGTTCGATATCCGTCAAGCCATTCAGGAGTTGACCATGGTCGACCATAGTTCCGCTATGGTCAGGGAATTAAAAATGCGACGTTGCACAACTTGGGAGCCTACTGGATATTCGTGCCAAATTTGGTCGATATCCGTTGAGCAATTCGGGATTCGACCATGGAGGGGCCCATGGATGCGCTATGGTCGACCGCGGGGGTAGTCCGAAGGGTCGATCGTAGATAGAATTTCACTTAGATTACGAATACGCGATAAAAAATTAGGGTTACCATTTCAATTAACGAAGTTGACCATGGTCGACCATAGTTCCGCTATGGTCAGGGAATTAAAAATGCGACGTTGCACAACTTGGGAGCCTACTGGATATTCATGCCAAATTTGGTCGATATCCGTCAAGCCATTCAGGAGTTGACCATGGTCGACCATAGTTCCGCTATGGTCAGGGAATTAAAAATGCGACGTTGCACAACTTGGGAGCCTACTGGATATTCGTGCCAAATTTGGTCGATATCCGTCAAGCCATTCAGGAGTTGACCATGGTCGACCATAGTTCCGCTATGGTCAGGGAATTAAAAATGCGACGTTTCACAACTTGGGAGCCTACTGGATATTCGTGCCAAATTTGGTCGATATCCGTCGAGCTGTTTGGCCGTGCATAGAAGGACAGACAGACAGACAGAGATTCGTTTTTATCTCTACTATATTATAAAAACGAATCTCTGTCTGTGTGTCTGTCTGTCTGTCTGTCTGTCTGTCCTTCTATGCACGGCCAAACGGCTCGACGGATATCGACCAAATTTGGCACGAATATCCAGTAGGCTCCCAAGTTGTGCAACGTCGCATTTTTAATTCCCTGACCATAGCGGAACTATGGTCGACCATGGTCAACTTCGTTAATTGAAATGGTAACCCCTATTTTTTATCGCGTATTCGTCATCTACGTGAAATTCTATCTACGATCGACCCTTCGGACTACCCCCGCGGTCGATCATAGCGCGTCCATGGGCCCCTCCATGGTCGAATCCCGAATCGCTTTTCACGGCCGAACGGCTCGACGGATATCGACCAAATTTGGCACCAATATCCGGTAGCCTCCCAAGTCGAACGTAGGCACATTTTCGATTCCCTGACCATAACGGAACTATGGTCGAACATGGTCAACTTCGTTATTTGATCGGTAACCCCGATTTTTTATCGCCTATTCGTAATCTACGTGAAATTCTATCTACGATCGACCGTTCGGACTACCCCCGCGGTCGACCATAGCGCCTCCATGGTCGACCATAGTCAACTAAAAGGCTCGACGGTTTTCGATGAAAAGTGAACCACCATCCACCCGAGCGAAGCGAGGGTTTACAACAGCACACCATCCACCCGAGCGAAGCGAGGGCTTACAATAGTAGAACTATGGTCGACCATGGTCGAATCCTGAACGGCTCGAAGGATTTTTATAAAATTCGGCAGAAATATCAGGGTAGCTATGGAAAAGTGAACGAGCCCATCTGGAACCCACCGATCACCCGAGCGAAGCGAGGGTTTACAATAGTAGAACTATGGTCGACCATGGTCATCTTCTGAACGGCTCGACGGATTTTGCTAAAATTTGGTAGAAATATCCGGGAAGCTATGGAAAAGGGAGTAGGCGCATTTTTAATTCCTTCACCATAGCGGAACTATGGTCGACCATGGTCACCTCCTGAACGGCTTGACGGATTTTGATAAAATTGGGCAGAAACACCCGGTAGGCTATGGGATTTCTCCGTCGTTTGTTGGTTCACGATACTGCGCAAAGCGAAGCTCGGGTAGCGAGCGAAGCGAGCGGTCAGGCTAGTAATAATAGAGATAGAGATTATAACATATCATTTGAAGGCTGCTTACTAGTTCGCTTACAGTGCGTGAATTATACCTACGGGACAGTGACGAGCCAGAACAACATGCAGCGTACAAATTATTCTAGTTGACACCACTGTTTATGAAACCATAACTCGAGTGGTAAACATAGGTAGAGGCTAATAAACAAGGCTCACGAGGTAGTGACTACCTACAGATTTTATTTCGCTTCCTCACGAAATAGTGTTCGTTAGAGGCCAGAACAAGGGCAACAACAGGATTCAGATAGCAGGAAAATGCAATGAACTCAAGAATCAAGATCAGGTTTGTTTCGTCAATAACTGACGGTTGATAACAGTTTCACAGAAATACACGTACCTAGACAGTTTCAAGGATCAACCTTGTTATGGTCTCACAAGCTGGTGTACTAAACAGATTCATAACTCAACAGGCGTCGATAACTTGGCTACAGTTATGTTCGTTGCCCCCTCAAACTAATATGAAATAAAAATTTACCAAATCTACAAATTACTTGAATCGGGCTCCGCAAGGACCAATGTCGAGCGTAAAAGGTAAAATCTCGGTATTTTTGAGATTTTTTTATCCCTGACGTTCTAAAGAAACGAAAGAATAGTGGCAGAGGACTGTAAAAGCTGCACCAAGGGCTGATTCGTTTGATTGCTAAATTTGGTATAACAGATTAATCGCACCAGTATTAATTGGGATGAAAATGTCACTCACCTGTAGGTTCCCGCGGGGTGTCTTCCGTGGCCACGGAGGTGGAGAGGGTTGACGGATGGGCGTTTTCGGGTCTTTTCCCTGTATTTCAAGAGGGTTTCGAGGGAGGCAGACGGGGGCACGTTCCACAACTCGCACAGGTGACGTAATGACGATGTGGGCTCGTTTCCGATACTAGCTGGCGGGGAGGGGGGCGGTCATCAACGTGACATCCCTTACTACTAGTGCGATAAGACAGGTTCAATGTGCATAAACAGCTAGTAAATCATGAAATTCAATGAACGCAGTTATAACTTGTAAACTTGTAAACTTGGGGGTGTCGCTCTATATTACCTTTCCCACTTCCAAACCAAAATGGTTCTTTGTAGCCCTCCCGGTTCTTTTTTTGAATACCTGTTTGTTGAAATTAAAACCCCACACAGTCCACTTCTTATTGGAGTAATATTATGTCCCAAGACACCTACAGATTTTACTGAGCTTGAAGAGGCCCTCTCCAGATTGGTTGGCAATTACTCCCATTCAATATTTCTTGGGGACCTGAACACTAATTTACTTTGTAACACCACCTCGTCCGCCAAACTCAGGGATATGCTGAGTAACTTCAACCTCACTGTACTCCCTTCCGATCCAACTCATGTAACTTCTGCTCAGACTTGGATAGATGTATGCCTTGCGCTAAATCCCTCTCGTGTTACTAAATTCAACCAATTATTGATCCCAGCTTTCGGCCATCATAAACTCCTGGTCTGTAGCTACAAATATCCCTCTTTCAAATTCAAGAAGCAACCAATAACTTGTAGAAACTTAAATAAGATTGAAAAAGAAGCCCTTTTTCCTGACGCTAGCTCTCGCGAATGGTCCCCACTCTACTCACTCTCGGATGCCAATTTAAAAACTAATTTTTTCAACGCTTCAGTTTTGGATTTGCTTGATAATCATGCTCCTTTTTGCACTCATTTACTCCCAAACAGTTCTCCTATCCTTGGTTTTCTCAAGAAATTAAATATGCGATCTTGAAAAAAGACGCTGCTTTCTTTGAGTGGAAGGCGTCTAATGATCCTGTAGATCGCGCTAGGTACGACAGGCTGCATGATTGGGTGAAAAAAATGATCCGAAGTGCGAAAAAGTCGCATCATTTCCAGCAACTAAGTGTGGAGCTACCCTCTCGCCAACTCTGGGCCAATATCAAGAACTTGGGGCTGTCCAGTTCAGCCGATCAACCCTCGCTACCGTCTGCTGATCCTGACGTGTTGAATGCATTTTTCACTGATGGTACTGTCCCTTCCTCCGTACCTTTGCCTGACCCACCTCCTATCTCTCTGATTCCTGAATTCTCATTCCAATGCATTGAACCTGGGGACGTGCTGGAGGCGTTTGTGAAGGTCTCTTCAAACGCAGTAGGCCCTGACAGTAGGGAGGATGAGAGACAGCAGGCGTTGTGTAATAATTTGCCTTTTGAATTTGGGCCCCTCAGCCAATTTAAATCTGTATATATACAATTTCATTCTTGTTGGAAGAAAACCGCCTCGTAGTCAAGGCGCACCGTGAATCTCCTCGCCACGCAAACCCACACATCCTACCTGTGTTGCAGGTCTTGGTCCCCCTACAGCCCCGACCCCCTCCCGACCGGCGTGCCGTTCTATCGCATGAACATCCGCCTCGGGCCGAGGCAACTGGTATTGATACTCGATCTTACCTTGCGTGCAGAGCCCCCCGATCCTTTTCCACCACGACCACCCCACTTGCCCCGCTCCCAAGCATGGTCCGACGTCCTACCGGTCGTTTCTATCCGCCCTACCGGGTTGAGTGTAGTCTCTCCCAATGGCACAACGTTGGAGAGAGAGAGAGACTTCAGATGAATAACTCGGAAATGTTGATAAACCTTACCTCGCGCTCCCGCAATCCAATGGCAGAGGGACATTTTCAAACCACCACCCCCCATATGGGTGTTGGTTCGAGTGGGAGTTGAGAATTCAGGCTGGTTTCCACAGGAGGGCCCTCCTTCCATCATGACCGGGGGTGGTATCTTGCTTCGGTCTGCTATCCCATTAGTAGGCCTGCCAACTGGTCAACAAGTTGACTACTGTGTGAATCCTCTTCGACAGGGGACAGCAGGGACTC
The DNA here is from genome assembly GCA_954871275.1 of Leptopterna dolabrata. Taxonomy (NCBI): domain Eukaryota; kingdom Metazoa; phylum Arthropoda; class Insecta; order Hemiptera; family Miridae; genus Leptopterna; species Leptopterna dolabrata. The sequence continues at coordinate 155,523,215 of OX940974.1, forward strand.
CCCCCCCCCCCCCCCTCATCTTGGCTCGTGTGGGGGGGTTCTGGAGCGAGGCTTTTAAATTACTGATGACGTCACAGCGGCGTCATGTGAAACCCGCGATCTAAATATTTCTGATTACGAATTTCACGGTGAAAAAACTTTACCGCCGCCAGTGAGATTCGTACCCCGAACCTCTCACTTTAGAGTCTGAATGCCTAACCACTGGACCGTCGATAGGCACTTAACGAATGTGTAGAATATGATGGTATACAAATATCACGCGGTAGGAGGAATCTCGCCTCCGACTTCCCTTCCAAGCTGGTTCTGTGCGCGCGACTCTCGATCGGGGGTGACGAGAGGCCCGCTTGAAAGTTGTTTTGGCAGACATTCCAAACTCCGCGTCTCTTCGATTAAATAGGGCTCTAGGTGGAAATCAACCTTTCAGGGAGCCCACCTCGCTTCCACTCCCGTCCCCCTCTTCCAAATAATCCATTGATTCCATTTATTCCTCCGATAGAAATTTCAATATCAGGAGGGACTTGAATAGCGCACAATTAATTACGTACTTGCGTGGGAGTCGCTCGTGCGTGGAGCAAATTCCATTCTCATCTGGCCCTTCTCCCCTCAGGATTCTATATGGTTTTGAGCCAAAATCCTCGATGTTCATAAATATGAGATTCAGATCCAGGCCCGCGGCAATTCTCAAAGCCCGAATTTTGTCTACACCCTTCGTATAGAGGTGTGTTAATCTTCTATCACTCGAAGCATATCTTCGCAGGATTTCCCGTATTCGATAACAGGGCACTGTGCCGGTATTCGGCCTTAATCCGTGGATATTTCTACTCGCAAAACGAATTTGCGGGTCTCCTCTCAGATGGTGGGGGAGTCTGAACACATGGTGGCTACGACGTCCCTCAAGCTCACTGAAATCTTCCGAGACTGGGAAAATGGCCAATTCATGTATATAATAAACCCCCTGCGCCGATTGGGACATCGCCACGTCCAAAACGTAGTGAAAAATACCGCTTTGTGGGTTCATCTTCGACCGCAAGGCAGTAGACGAGTTGGTACTGCGGGCGAAACTAATCAAATTGCCGAATTCGTTCCATTTAAATAATCCCACCACACCCACTCCTTCCTAGAATTACGTCAGTTTGTTGGTGGATTGTAATTTTGATATTTGATTCTCAATTTGGTTCCTAAGTACCTCGAGTTCCTTCCTCACAGCCCGCAGATTAACTGCATCCATCCCATGCCAAGACTTAGTAATAACCTCGATCTCTCGTTCGTCGTCGTCGTATCCGAGCCCCTTTACAATGAAATGCGTATCGTGTCCCGAGAGGTTACTTATCAGGACTGGTAGAAACTTCGGGTTCTGACACCTCAGGTTGCAGCTATTATGTGCTGGACTCCGGTAGCATCATCAAGCGCAACCTCCTCCCATCCGGCGGCGGTCGCCTCTAACCGACCCCCCCGCGGCGTCGCATACGGGTGCCCATGCCAACCACGGATCACATTTCAACGTATGATATCAAAACCACTTCCTAGACGTACCTATACCTAGACGCACCCAGCCCTAGGTTTATGAGATTAATACGCTACTTACATAAAAGACTAAATAAACGCGTTGCATATTGGACAAAAATCGATGCAACTACTACCCTGTCTACACGTACCTAAGTACTCACGTGGAAACACGATAGGTATAACTAAAATTTCAATTGTATTACTCATACAAATTTTACAGGTTAATTGCGTACAGCAAGTTGCACACCCCACCGTTGCACAATCATTATCATGTTCAACACATGATGGATGTATGAGACCCTCAGCATATACGTGCGACGGCGTACAAATACCGATTAAATGGAAATCAGGTAACGTAAATATCTGGCATCGCTCAATAAAAAGAACACTTAGGTTCGCATGCCAAATGGATCACCATAGGTACGTCCGCCTGTATAAGATCACTAGCCTGACCGCTCGCTTCGCTCGCTATCCGAGATTCGCTGTACGCAGTATCGTGGAACCAACAAACGACGGAAAAATCCCATAGCCTACCGGGTATTTGTGCCCAATTTTATCAAAATCCGTCAAGCCATTCAGGAGTTGACCATGGTCGACCATATTTCTGCTATGGTCAGGGAATTAAAAATGCGCCTACGTTCAACTTGGGAGGCTACCGGATATTGGTGCCAAATTTGGTCGATATCCGTTGAGCAATTCGGGATTCGACCATGGAGGGGCCCATGGATGCGCTATGGTCGACCGCGGGGGTAGTCCGAAGGGTCGATCGTAGATAGAATTTCACGTAGATTACGAATACGCGATAAAAAATAGGGGTTACCATTTCAATTAACGAAGTTGACCATGGTCGACCATAGTTCCGCTATGGTCAGGGAATTAAAAATGCGACGTTGCATAACTTGGGAGCCTACTGGATATTCGTGCCAAATTTGGTCGATATCCGTCAAGCCATTAAGGAGTTGACCATGGTCGACCATAGTTCCGCTATGGTCAGGGAATTAAAAATGCGACGTTGCACAACTTGGGAGCCTACTGGATATTCGTGCCAAATTTGGTCGATATCCGTTGAGCAATTCGGGATTCGACCATGGAGGGGCCCATGGATGCGCTATGGTCGACCGCGGGGGTAGTCCGAAGGGTCGATCGTAGATAGAATTTCACGTAGTATACGAATACGCGATAAAAAATAGGGGTTACCATTTCAATTAACGAAGTTGACCATGGTCGACCATAGTTCCGCTATGGTCAGGGAATTAAAAATGCGACGTTGCACAACTTGGGAGCCTACCGGATATTCGTGCCAAATTTGGTCGATATCCGTCGAGCCGTTTGGCCTTGCATAGAAAGACAGACACACAGACAGACAGACAGAGATCCGTTTTTATAATATAGTAGGGATTTACATTCAATTCTAAATTACACGCAGAACAAACTATGGTGCCATTTCTATACGAAAAACCATCCCTGGCTAGTTCATTGATACACAGTGAACCGCTATAGTTACTAAATGAAGCAAAAATCTTTGTTCTAGAGGCATGGTCACAGAATTACATTTGTTATTTAAACACCCTAGAACTAAAGCTCTCCGAATCTAAATTCTACGAAGCAATATTGGAACCAGCAGCAGAAAGTTCAACAGAAGTCTGTACCAAAACAATTCAAAAGCGTATACCTATGAGTTATTGCCTCTATGTTAAGAGCTCTGATGAAGTTAGGGATGTTAAATTAAATATACCATCAGAACCGATTGTCTATAGAGGGAAAGATGCGGTTTCTCACTTTGTTCAGCGTGATCATTGCCACATTACCGGTAATTCCACCATCCATTCCATTCCCATTTCCGGATATTCCTACCATATTCACATGAAATTCGAGGGAATGCCATTATATTTCTACAATGCTTACACGAAATTCACGTGAATATAAACATATTCCTACCACACTCACATGAACTTAGAGGGCATACGATTAAAATTCGACCATATTTACACAAAATTCGTGTGAATATGAACATTTTCCTAAGATTTAAAGTGAAATTTGAGTGAATACCACGACACATCTACCATATATCCACGTGTGATCACACGTGTTCAGGGTGTTCGAACTCAATATATGGGTTTTTAGTAGGCATTTCAATTCGAACCGCCTTGCTCTCCATGTAGTATTCACGTGTTCAGGGTGTTCGAACTCAATATATGAGTTTTTAGTAGGCATTTCAATTCGAACCGCCTTGTTCTCCATGTAGTATTCACGATGTTCGGCTAATTTTCCCCCTTTGTTTTACCACATTGATCATCGAATTTTGTAAAACACCTTTTACAGACGACTATTTTGGCACTTGTGAGCTGTCTTGCAACCAATTTTTCAAAATGCTTGATAATAAACGTAATGGTGTACACCCAAATCGTCGTTTATGAGAAGGAGATCACGGTGATCAGGTAATTCCTCTTTTGTCACTCTAAGGGGTGTATTTTGTAATCGGCATCCAATACGTACGCATGTACGGACAGGATGAGATGAGAGATCGCGACGAAAATTTGGAAAGTTCCATGCACCAGTAGTGATGAGGGGCATGACGTCACAAAGCCCCTGCTCGCCATGGGAGGGGTCTAATTTGAGATTTTAATGGGTCAAACATTAGTTTTAATAAAACGCTAAATCGCAACTGTTTCGTTGATTAAATATACTTTTTACAAAAATTTTTTAGAAACGCTAAATCGCGACTGTTTCGTTGATGAATATGATTTTTTACAAAAAATGTTTAGTAGGGTATGGAAGTGTTTTATGACGTCACAAAGCCCCTACCCACCATAGGAGGGGTCTAATTTGAATTTTTATGCGCCAAACATTGGTAAAGACGCTAAAATCGCGACTGTTTCGTTTTTAGCGAATTTTCGAAGAAAAGGAAGCTATTGTTCTCGGTCCAAAATTTTTAAAACTCGAATTTCCGAAAGATTTTTATACCAAAATCCGTTTCAGACCATCCTGAATTCCCTGCCGAAAGACACCAAAAATTATATGTATATATATATATTTATATATTTATATATTTATATATTTATATATTTGTCGGAGAATAGCAGATTTCGATCCATGGGAGAACAACAACCAGTGTCCGACATCACGAGGTGTTCAATTATTTTCCTCAAAAAGGATATGGACTGCGGAGTTAACCTCATTCCCGCATTGTGCCTTGAAAAGGAAAAACGTGTTCAATTTGCAGTTACTGTCTTTTAATATATTTTCTATAACTTCTTTAAATTTATCGTTTTATTCTTTCCCCACGATGTCTGATGACAGAGAGAGGGCATCTTCTCCGTTATCAGAAGTGGGATTGCGAAAAACGCCCACAGGCAAGAAAGAAGATCCAGTGCAGTCACCTGACTTCTGGCGTGAAATGCGGCAGTTAATTCAGTTTGCTTTGCAACCACAGTTGAAGAACAGTGTGTCACAGATTTTTCTACCAGAGTTCGACCCTGACAACCCCGACAGCGACCCTAGGGCTTGGTGCTCAACAGTTAGCCTTGCTGGGGGAAATCTGATCCTTGCTCTCAGTCGTTCCCTAAGAGGTAGTGCCTCGAGGTGGATGTCGCAGGTAACCTTTCCCGGTATCACTTGGAATCAGTTTAAGGACTTGTTTTTATCAAGGTTCGATTGTGCTGAGACTCCAGCGGCAACACTACTGGGCCACCTCAGTGGTAAGCCTAAAGATGGTGAGTGCTACGCAGCTTATGCCAGTAGATTACTCAGTTCTCTGACAACCAGTTGGCAAAACCTAAATGCTGAGCAGATCGCTATATCCACTGTACTTGCTCACATGGCTCAGTTTGATGGGAGGATTCACCGAATGGCCTTCACTTCCGAATTATCTTCCAGAGATATTTTTTTGAAAGAATTGAAAGCGGTCTCAAACAAAAGGCGCTCTTCCTCAACACCTGCCTCTGACCCAAAACGATTTAGATTGTCAAACTATCCAAAATGTGGTTACTGCTCCAAGACCAACCACAAGAGCAACGATTGCTTCCACAAACCACAATCTGCAGCTGAAGGTGGATCAAATCCAACACTGACCCGATTCACGTCGTACAACGCTCCCAAGAAGCCTGTTACCTGCTTCAGATGCGGAATTATCGGACATCTGGCTGCGAACTGCCGAGGCCTCCCTGCCCAGAAAGACTCAAGTGGAGTCACTGAACGACGAGTTGACTTCTGCCAAGTTAATCCAACAGGTTCGTTATCCCATAAGGGTGAGTTGTTTACATATACTTTTGATTCTGGTTCTGAATGTTCCTTGATGAGGGACGACATCGCCTCCAAATTTTCTGGAATCCGCTATAATAATCTAATCAAAATGACAGGAATTGGTAATTCACATATTGAATGCCACTTACAGGTTCTTTCCAAAGTAGGTATTAATGATATGCAGCTTGAAATTTTGTTTCATGTGCTGCCCCGAGAATTTTTAAGAAGTGATATAATGATAGGTATAGAAATCTTAACAAATGGTCTTAGTATGAATGTGAATGCAGCCAATATTGTCCTAATGAGACCATTAGAAATGAAGACAGTTGATGAATGTAGTGTTGCTCCATTTCCTTATAACAACGAACTGCTGTCACTGCAGAGTATCAAAACTGATATCCCTGATGAACTAAAACCCCGTCTCCATGAAATTCTGAACAAGTTTGCTAATTCATTCACCAATGGCCTTCCTAAATCACGAGTCACGACAGGGGAGATGGATATTCGCTTGATTGATCCATCTCGGACAGTCCAAAGACGACCATATCGCTTAGGACTGGTAGAAACTGAAACAGTCCGTAACATCATTGATGAATTACAGTCTGCTAATATCATTAGGCCAAGTTGTTCCCCATTTGCAAGTCCGGTACATACTTCTAGTAAAAAAAAAAATGGTTCTGACCGTATGGTTGTAGACTATCGTGAGCTTAACCTTAACACGGTTCCAGACAGATTCCCATTGCCATTGATATCAGATCAGATTGCTAGGCTCGGAGGAGCTAATTACTTCACATGCTTGGATATAGCGAGCGGTTTCAACCAGCTACCTATCCACCCAGATTCCGTTGAACGAACAGCGTTTGTGACACCGTTTGGACAGTGGGAGTATCTGGCGGTCCCTTTTGGTTTGCGTAACGGGCCGTCTGTTTATCAGCGTGCCATCATGAAGGCTCTTGGAGATTTAGCTCATACATATGCCGTATCGTATATGGACGACATCACAATCATATCAAACACCGCTGAAGAGGCCTTGGAAAGGCTGCACACTGTACTCTCTGTTTTGACTAATGCTGGATTTTCCTTGAAATTGTCCAAATGTGCCTTCATTGTAGAACGTATTGAATTCCTAGGTTACGATATCTGTGCAGGGCAAGTCCGTCCCAACATCCGTAAAATAGAAGCTCTAACGTTGCTGCCCCCTCCTTCTACTGTAACTCAGCTTAGACAGTTCATTGGGCTTGCTTCCTACTTCCGGCAATTTATCCCCAAATTTTCCGAAATTATGGCTCCACTGTTCAAGCTTACTGGAGCAAACAAAGGTAAAATCAAGTGGCTGCCAGAACATGGCCAAATTAGAGATCTAGTTGTACAACAGCTCACTAATGAGCCAGTGCTAATGATATTCGATCCTCAATTCCCCATTGAGCTGCACACTGACGCAAGTTCTGAAGGATATGGAGGTATCCTATTGCATAAAGTCGAGGGTCGTCCACATGTAGTCGCTTACTTCAGTAAGCGCACAACCCCACCAGAATCTAAATATCATTCTTATGAATTAGAGACTTTGGCAGTTGTGAATTCAGTGAAACACTTCCAACAATACTTGCAAGGTCGGAAGTTTACTGTGGTGACGGACTGCAACTCGGTGAGAGCATCTCGCAGTAAAATTGATTTGTCTCCCAGAGTCCACAGATGGTGGGCATTTCTTCAAGCGTATGATTTTGAGATAGTCTATAGGAAAGGAAAATGCATGAATCACGTTGACTTTCTCTCTAGGAACCCATTGCCAGTCCTGCCCCACATTACCCTTCCGAATGAAGATGAACACCCCAAACAAAAATGTGAACACAAGCGAGTTGACTTTACTGAACTTCCGAGTAACTGGTTACAAGTAGAGCAACAACGGGACGAAGAATTAGTTGGGTTGATGGTGAAGCTTAACAATAGTGAAATTGACGAACAGGTTCATAGGACGTATGAGATGCGAGCTGGTGTACTCCATCGTAAGATTCAAAAAAATAATAAAACTAGATGTCTGCCTATAATCCCTCGGGCCTTGCGGTGGTCTGTCATAAACAATGTCCATGAATCCGTTATGCACCTTGGTTGGGAAAAAACGCTCGAGAAAGTATATGATTATTATTGGTTCGAAAACATGTCGAAGTTTGTTCGTAAGTTTGTTGATAACTGCATAACATGTAAAGTTTCTAAGCCAAAAACGGGGAAAGTTCAAGCAGAACTACACCCTATACCCAAGGTCTCATCTCCATGGCACACCATCCATATGGACATCACTGGTAAACTGAGTGGGAAAAATGATACCAAAGAGTATGTGATAGTGACAATAGACTCATTTACCAAGTATGTGCTCCTTCACCATACACTTCACATTGATGCTGCCAATTGTATTAAAGCTCTAAAGTCAAGTGTTGCCTTGTTTGGGGCTCCTTCTCGTATAGTCGTAGATCAGGGACGTTGCTATGCTAGTAAAGAGTTTAGGGAGTTTTGTGAAACATACAAAATTCAGCTTCATTTGATCGCCACAGGGTCTAGTAGGGCTAACGGTCAGGTGGAGCGAGTGATGAGTACCTTAAAAAGCATGCTCACTGCTGTAGAGGTCCGACAGGATCGTTCTTGGCAGGATGCCTTGGAGGACGTGCAACTAGCATTGAATTGCACGATTAACAGAGTTACTAAGGCGTCTCCCATCGAACTTATGTTTGGCAAAATAGCTAGGCCCTTGAGTCTCGTAACTTATTCTGATAGAGAAAGGGAAACCACAATAGATCTGGAGGAAACTAGAAATCAGGCAATACAAAATATTAATAATAATTCTGCATACGAGAAGAAAAGATTTGATTCCACTAAGGCTAAATTATCCAGATTTTCAGTAGGGGATTTCGCTCTCATTGAAAATGATGAGAGGAACCAAACCAAACTAGCTCCAAAATTTAAAGGGCCTTTCCAAGTCATTGAAGTTCTGGAAGGCGATAGATACTTGCTTAAAGCTGTAAATTCTAACCGTACCTATAAATATGCTCATGACAGACTGAGGAAAATGCCCTCACAGTATGCTCCCTCTAACCTTGATAGTGAGGATGATGATCCTTCGGGAGAAAGTCAGCTGTCAACATTAGGGAACACAGAACCTATATTGTAATGTAATTATGGTAATCTTTATGAAGGGTGTGGTACAGATTCATGAAATTCCGAACTAAATGCGATGAAACAATAGTTAAAAACTTAAATGATGATGCTATTGTTTGAATCGATTATTTTCTGAAATACTGACATTGTAAAGAAGTTTAAAAAAAAAAAAAAATTAAATAGAGACTCAGGCAGAAGTCTCTGGCTCAAGTAGAAGCTTAAAAATAAATAAATTAAATAGAGACTCAGGCAGAAGTCTCTGGCTCAAGTAGAAGCCTAAAAATAAAAAGTAAATAAATTAAATAGAGACTCAGGCAGAAGTCTCTGGCTCAAGTAGAAGCCTAAAATTAAAAAAATTAAATAAAATAAATAAATAGAGACTCAGGCAGAAGTCTCTGGCTCAAGTAGAAGCCTAAAATTAAAATAAAAATTAAATAGAGACTCAGGCAGAAGTCTCTGGCTCAAGTAGAAGCAGAAGCCTTTAAAAAAAAAAAAAAAAAAATCAGGCAGAAGTCTCTGGCTCCAGCAAAAGCCAGCGAGGCTGACAAAAAGATACTCAAGAAGAAGTCTCTGGTTCAAATGAAGTAGCTATGATTAAATTGATTAATATTTTAGAATTCTGTAGGAAAGACCCTAAGGGTCAGGGTAGGCCGAGTGTACGGAGTATACTGTGCGTGCCTATTCTGTTCACAGGTACTCCACCCGGGACGGGTGGCTGTCAAGATGGCCGTGTCGGAGAATAGCAGATTTCGATCCATGGGAGAACAACAACCAGTGTCCGACATCACGAGGTGTTCAATTATTTTCCTCAAAAAGGATATGGACTGCGGAGTTAACCTCATTCCCGCATTGTGCCTTGAAAAGGAAAAACGTGTTCAATTTGCAGTTACTGTCTTTTAATATATTTTCTATAACTTCTTTAAATTTATCGTTTTATTCTTTCCCCACGATGTCTGATGACAGAGAGAGGGCATCTTCTCCGTTATATTTATATATATATTATTTATATATGTATGTGTCATTCCAGACGATAACTCTCGAAAGAATTGAGATCGAAAAATCTGTCTTGGCAATCGACAGGCTAAGTTCGAAGATGGGCAGAATCGGGTCACCCTAAGGGGGAGTTTTGGGGAGTTTTAGGGGGGGAAAATTACCCATAAATTCCCAAAATGAAAAAGTCTGACAAGTGACACCTCATTTTAAAGGTTTTTGTACGCTGAACACGATGGTGAAATCAGAATTGCGATATCTCATTCCATTCTCAAACTGGAGCACTTTGAAGATGAAGGAACGTGGTTATTTCTTGAGATGTTCTTCCTGGTTCGTCTGTTCTAATCTGATAACGGAATGGGATATCGCAATTCTGACTTCACCATCGTGTAACAGCGTTGGAAAATCTACAAACCGAGGTGTTACTCGGCAAAAAATGGAACAAAAAATTTGTTACGTACCCAATACCTACTCTTCTGGTATTCAAAACATTTTTGATTTCCCCCTCCCCCTCCTTCCACCCCAAATATTACTTTGTGTAAAACTACTCCTGTTTTAATTTTGTATGGTATCAAGTTGGGAAAACATTGGCCGAAAATTAATTTTCAGAAAATTTTAGGCGGAGGAGGAAGATGCCGAAAACTTCGAAAATTCGCTCTTATAGCCATGCTGCATGACTGTGGTTTTCGTTGATTAATATATTTTTGACATTTTATGTCTTTACTTTCCTACATAAACTCGAAAATGAAACGCGGGACATGCAACGGAAACAACGTCACGAAAATATTTCTGATGATTTTCGCTTACAACCGATTCGTTGCTACGGAACTTTATCTTCGCCAGTTATCATCGTACAAAAATCGTTCACCACTCGTTGGATAGCTCTCGATTTACCTAACCATACTACGTTAACCACTGCGGACTGCGTGGCCAACAAGCGTCGGTATGAGCGTGATTGTTTAAATGAATGTTTACGTACATAATACAGTGGAGTTGAGGTAATCCGAACTAATTGGGACTGAAGGCTGTTCGGACTAGGTGACCAAAACAATTAAGTACGAAGTACTTGGTGTGGGTGCGGGAGGGGGCGCTAAGACATAAAATGTCCCTCGTGGTTGCGTACTTGTACGGAAGCTGTACCCACCGTTTGTGTTTTTGCAGTAGGTATCTCCATACAACATAAACATTTTGTTTCGGATGGTATTTTCATTCGATATGTCAATTGATTTTATTTATAATTATTATCCTTTGCAACGGATTTAATAACATTCTTTATGGATGATTTGAGATTCTGTGTAAAATATTATATTACAACCGAGGAAGGTGCAGGACCTTCTTGCATTATGTTGATTGTATACCCATTTTCACTCATAACATCCCTGGGTATATTCCGATCGGGCTGCAAAGTTTCGGGACACAACTAGGGCCCAAATGGAGCCTGTGTGTTTACAAAAATTTTTACGTATAAGATGCCCTCCCATCAAAAGTGACAGGTGACAGGTCGCGGTTATGACAGACCACTCCCGCGGCATCATGCACCCACCCCCGTTGTTTGTGTATTCCTACCTAGCGGCGTCGGCGGCGCCGGTGGCGGCGGGATTAAATCGGAGAGACCATACCCGCAGATATGGGAAAGTGGGGGAGAAGCATTTGAATTTTCAGACTTAGCTGGCCGGACTACGAGAATGGGAGAACAGGAGCGAGGAGGAGCCGCGTTCTCGCGGAGCCCCAGCGGGCCTCCCACTGCCACACCAAGACCTGGGTCGAACTGGAGGGGGTCCCTGCAGCTGGGGACCCCGCGAGATCGTGGCTCCTCCTTGCTCCTGTTTTCCCATTCTCGTAGTCCGACCAGCTAGGTCTGAAAATCAGCGTTCAAAACCAGAAACAAAGCAATACATGCTGATACAAATCTCGATGATGTTGTTAATAAATTTAGTGAAACACTGAAAAATGAAATGGAAGAGAGTCAATTTCAAAAAGAGTGGGTGGACTTTGGATCATATTGTAGGGTTGCGTTTAAGAAGTAATAAAAATTTGCCTCTAAAGGGGAGCACTTACATCCGACTCCCTCCGCAAATCGAAAGCAAACGTGCTTGTGGAAAATTGTAGGCGCTGCTCACACACAATTTAATTTAAGTTTAATTTTTCCATAATGAAAACTTTTTCCCATGATTCTATACTGTCAGAATTAATATAATTACCCCGAACATCGGAACGCCTCCCGACCCCGGATATAGCCAACTGTCAGCCTCATCGTTCAATCATCGCAACCCGTTCTCAGGATCATCATCAGGACGCCTCCTTACCCTGGGGGGCTAACCCACCCTCGCAGCCAACTTCAGCCTACAGCCTCAAGCATCGTCACCGTTGTCAAGATCGTGAGGAGGCGTCCTGACCAGCACGCCGTTTCCCACTTTGTTCAGTGTGATCTCAATAAACGGACACGTAGGTTCGCGTACCAAATGGATCACCACGTCCCCCCTGTATAAGATCATTTACATTCAATTCTAAATTACACGCAGAACAAACTATGTTCGGCGTGATCACTGTCACATTACTGGTAAATACAGGAGTCCAGCACATAATAGCTGCAACCTGAGGTGTCAGAACCCGAAGTTTCTACCAGTCCTGATACGTAACCTCTCGGGACACGATACGCATTTCATTGTAAAGGGGCTGGGATACGACGACGACGAACGAGAGATCGAGGTTATTACTAAATCTTGGCATGAGATGGATGCAGTTAATCTGCGGGCTGTGAGGAAGGAACTCGAGGTACTTAGGAACCAAATTGAGAATCAAATATCAAAATTACAATCCACCAACAAACTGACGTAATTCTAGGAAGGAGTGGGGGTGGTGGGATTATTTAAATGGAACGAATTCGGCAATATGATTAGTTTCGCCCGCAGTACCAACTCATCTACTGCCTTGGGGTCGAAGATGAACCCACAAAGCGGTATTTTTCGCTACGTTTTGGACGTGGCGATGTCCCAATCGGCGCAGGGGGTTTATTATATACATGAATTGGCCATTTTCCCAGTCCCGGAAGATTTCAGCGAGCTTGAGGGACGTCGTAGCCACCATGTGTTCAGACTCCCCCACCATCTGAGAGGAGACCCGAAAATTCGTTTTGCGAGTAGAAATATCCACGGATTAAGGCCGAATACCGGCACAGTGCCCTATTATCGAATACGGGAAATCCTGCGAAGATATGCTTCGAGTGATAGAAGATTAACACACCTCTATACGAAGGGTGTAGACAAAATTCGGGCTTTGAGAATTGCTGCGGGCCTGGATCTGAATCTCATATTTATGAACATCGAGGATTTTGGCTCAAAACCATATAGAATCCTGAGGGGGGAAGGGCCAGATGAGAATGGAATTTGCTCCACGCACGAGCGACTCCCACGCAAGTACGGAATTAATTGTGCGCTATTCAAGTCCCTCCTGATATTGAAATTTCTATTGGAGGAAAAAATGGAATCAATGGATTATTTGGAAGAGGGGGACGGGAGTGGAAGCGAGGTGAGCTCCTTGAAAGGTTGATTTCCACCTAGAGCCCTATTTAATCGAAGAGACGCGGAGTTGGGTTTCATAATGTAAAAATCACGTGGAGTTCCATTTTCATATTCTAATTGAGTTATGGGTGGTGGTTGGGCAGGAGTGGGGGTAATTATATGAATTCTCTGATTCAGACAGTATAATTCTATAATTCTAATTCTCGCAGCCGTCCGTTTTACATCACGCTTGGTGATTGGGATCTCTTGTATAAACGTCTCGAGGAAGTGGAGCGATCGGGTGAAGATATCATTCTGTTGAACGGACATTCCTGTTTGCAGAACACAGATCTTCAAATAATTTAACATCTTGTCGCCGGTGGGACGCCCCAGCAACGGTTGAACGACTGTGCCAATCTCTAGAATCGACCCTCAATAAGGCTATTACCTGCAGCGAGCCAATTCCACGCTCGCGGGGCACAATCAACACTACACGGGTCGTCAAGTTCAGCAATAGCGAGTTCCAGACAAATACCAGACTGCCGGGCGCCGCGCAGAGTGGAGGCTCTTCAACACGGGCCGCTAACCCACCCTCGCAGCCAACTTCAGCCTACAGCCTCAAGCATCATCACCGTTGTCAAGATCGTGAGGAGGCGTCCTGACCAGCACGCCCGCCACAAACCTACATCATCCGAAATCGTACATATACTGGTATCTCAAAAATAAACAAATAATATCGGACCGTGCTTGGGGGAGAGGCAGGTGGGGCGGCGCGAGGCGAATGTTCATGCGATACAACGGCTTCGCACGCCTGCGGGCCGTGCTTGGGGGGATAGGCAGGTGAGGAGGCTCCGCACGCAGGGTAGGATCGAGCGTCAATACTAGTTGCCTCGGCCTGAGGCGAATGTTCATGAGATAGAATGGCTTCGCACGCTCGGGGGGGGGGGGGGGGGGGGGCGGGCACACAATTTAATTGCCTCGGGCAATAATTGGGGCAAATCGGCAAAGGAATTGAACTCCCGCGGGGGCACACACATCTCGCACTTCATGGATACTATAATAGCCCTCTCTCACCACCCGGGAGGGGAGGACCAGAAAGGGGCTAGCCCCCAACTGGTTAGCCCTCTCTCATACACGCGGGGGGGAGGGGGACAGGAGTGGTGGGATCAACTAAACCACCTCGTGTCAAACCAGCCTGAAGTCTCAACTCACACTCGAACCAACAGAGTTTGAAGGGGGGTTGGGGCGCGGTATCACCCCGTGTGTTCAGATAGGACCTTTGAGTAAGTCTTTGCCGAGGGGGCGGTGCCCCCCCTACCCACAGGTGAGCAGACCGAAGCAAGATACCACCCCGGTGGTTTGAAAATGTCCCTGTGCCATTGGATGCGGGAGCGCGAGGTAAGGTTTATCAACATTTCCCGTCTGAAGTCTCTCTCTCTCTCCAACGTTGTGTCATAGGGAGAGACTACACTCAACCCGGTATGGCGGGTAGAAACGGCCGGAAGGACGTCGGACCGTGCTTGGGAGCGGGGCAAGTGGGGTGGTCGCGGTGGAAAAGGGTCGGGGGGGCTCCGCACGGAAGGTAAGATCAAGCATCAATACTAGCTGCCTCGGCCCGAGGCGAATGTACCCGGGGGGGAGGCCCAAACATCTCGCACTGCATGGATACTATAATAGCCCTCTCTCATACACCCGGGAGGGGGGCCCCAAACATCTCGCACTGCATGGATACTATAGTCCTCTCTCATCCTCCCTAGTCAAGTCCCTTCTGATATTGAGATTTCTAGCGGGTGAAAAATGGAATCAATGGATTATTTGGAAGAGGCGTTGGGGAGGGGGACGGGAGCGGAGAGCCGCAGAGTTTGGAAGGTCCTGTCTCGGCAAAACAACTTTCACTTTCGAAGCGGGCCTCTCGCCACCCTCGAGAACCCTGGCGCTCAGAACCAGCTCGGAGGGGAGTCAGAGGCGACATTCAAACACTACCTGTCGGCGAGCTCGCACACCATAACCCCCCCTCGCATTTCAACGGTAGAGTGACAGAGGCATCTTTGCCGTATTGGGCTGCAAAAACGCTAATGGCCGAAGAGCCGTAAACGCTCGGCGTAGGGAAAAAAAAAAAAAAAAAAATCTTTGCCGAGGGGAGGGCGGTGCCCCCCCCCCCCTACCCACAGATGAGCAGACCGAAGCAAGATACTACCCCGTCAGGTGATGGAAGGAGGAGGGACCTCGTGTGGAACCAGCCTGAAGTCTGGGTGGTGGTGGGGGTGGTGGTTTGAAAATGTCCCTCTGCCATTGGATGCGGGGAGCGCCCCCAGGTGAGGTAAGGTGAGGAGGGCGCGGGGGGGCTGATTGAACCTCGTCTGACAGGTGCGCCTGGCTCTGGGAGGGGTTCGGTCGAGCTATAGGGGGAGCAAGACCCGCTGCGCAGGTAGGATGTGTGGGTTTGCGTGGCGAGGAGATTCACGGTGCGCCTTGACTACGAGGCGGTTTTCTTCCAACAAGAATGAAATTGTATATATACAGATTTTAATTGGCTGAGGGGCCCAAACTCAAAAGGCAAATTATTACACAACGCCTGCTGTCTCTCACCCTCCCTACTCCTGACCAAATCCCCCGACGATTTTTATTGTTATTGCTTCCAGTCCTTCTCCATCACATAACATACTTGTTTAATTTTATTTTAACTTCGTCTTCTTTCCCAACAGCTTGGAAATCTGCCTTCATAAAACCTCTTCCAAAAACCAGTAATCCACGTAACCCTTCGGACTTTGGGCCTATTAGTATCCTCCCATTCCTCAGAAAAGTTTTTGAACATCTGATTCTCTCCCAGATAAATTCCCACATCTTAACACACAATCTACTTTGTCAATACCAATCAGGGTTCCGCAATTTTCACAGTTGTGAAACTGCTTTGCTTCGTATAGTTAAAGACATTCGTATTTCCATAGATATGTCCTTTTGCACAGTCTTGGTTCTGCTTGATTTCCGTAATGCTTTTGGTTCTGTCTCTCACTCCCTCTTAGTCAACAAACTAAATCACTTCTTTCACTTTTCATCTTCTGCCTGCCGGATGATATCATCTTATTTGTCCTCCCGCGTCCAGAAAGTAACTGTCGGACAGTCCGAGTCCAGCTACCTTCCTATTCTGACTGGTGTGCCCCAAGGAGCTGCTCTTGGTCCTACTCTTTTTTCAATGTTTATTAACGACATTCCTGATGTACTCCAGCACTGCTCTTACCATCTCTTTGCTGACGACTTCCAGCTATATTTATCTGGTAGTATTAATGACATTGTGAAAACAATACACTGTTTAAATGTCGATCTCACAGCCATCTCTTCATGGGCCCAAAGGAACGGTATCAGCATTAACCCTGCCAAATCCAAAGCGGTCATCATATCCAAAAATTCCATTCAGAACGACTCTGTCCCATCCATTCTCGTGAGCGGGTCTGTTATCCCTTTCTCTAAGTCCGTTGTCAGTCTTGGCTTGGTCATTGACGATTCTCTTTCTTGGGGTCTCCATGTTGGGCGGATCTGCCAGAGAATTTATAGCTCCCTCCACCCTCTGCGCAGACTAAATAAATTTATCCCGTCCAATCTGAAAAGAAAACTGGTCATGGCGTTGGTAGCGCCTCATTTCTTGTATTGTGACGCAATATATATTCCCACTCCCTCTCGTCCTCATGTGCCAATAAACTCCAAGTCGCCCATAACGCCTGTATTCGTTTCATCCATAATATTAGACCCCGTAATTCAGCACTGAACCTCAAACTTTTTTCCCTTCCCTTGAAGAAATATTTCGATCTCCGCCACATCATTTGCATATTTAAAAACTTGAATTGTACAGTCCCATCTTACTTGAACTCCATAATTATTAAAGCTTCTTCTCCACGGTCCAACGCACTCATGATCGTTCGGCACACCACAAAAATCTTCGTTAATTCCTTTGGTGTTGTGGGGGCAAGGCTGTGGAACGCCCTTCCACTCCGCCTCAGGTCTCACCCTACAATTAGCCAATTCAAGTCAGGCGTTACACAGTTTTACGCCAATGGTGAATAGTGTTCCCCTCCCCTCCCCCCTTCTATTTTCTTATTTCTCTTTATGGACCTTTATTTTCGCAGAGTGGCATTATTATTTTGTTCTAAATTTTGACAGTGTTATTAATTATGTATTTTTTCTTAAACTCCTTGTAATTTGACCTTTGTAATTCGTGTGTGTTCAATGGGCCAATGGGCCTTTTCACAATAAATGGTTTTTATTATTATTATTATTATTATTATTATTAAAATGAGCGAGCAAAATTGTTAATAAATTTCAACGATTTTTGAAAAAGGGCGTCAAAATAAGGGCTCCGGCTTTAGCTGCTCTCTGGCGGCAGGTAGTGAAAGGACAGCTGCTGGCTCTTATCATGGATGCTCTCCCCCCTATACTATCCATGCGTTCTGTCGCTGGATGTTATTTTCAACATGCTTGGTCAGAGGGTGAATGCGGTGTTGCAGCGCTCCCAAAACGAATTGGCAACGCTGCAATGATGGGCTGGGAAGCTTTCCTTCAGAATATTAGTTGTGAGCTGTTGCTCACCCTCCCCTCTTCCCCCGTCAAAGCCAACCTCCTGTAATGCTTGGAAGTCAGCTTTGTTTTTCCTATGTTATACTCATTTACCATCCTAGTTTTCACAACGGTGCACGACAATGGTTTGAGACAATAAATACGTAGGTATCTTTACATTATTTGGAGAATGTGGGGAAGGGAGCCAAAAATGCATCACATTGAGGTAGCGTGGATTGAGGTTGGATTTTCCCAATTATTTTGAGTACCTACCTAATTGCCTAATTAAAGCTACACTCAACCATAAAAGTTGTTGATTCTTCATAGTTGCCTACCTTATCAGTTAAGTTACTTATATCAATTAAATGTTTCATAATTGGACTAAATTCAGCAAAAAAACGCTGCAAATCCCTGCACAACGGTTTATTATTTTGTACAGAATACCCTTCTGTTACAGATCACAGCTCTCTGTATAGATAACCCATCTATATAACATAGTATGTACTATTCTATACATATTATGTAGATCGCAGATCCTCCATAGGTTAGTACCTAACCCCGTACTCGTTAATAGGTACCTACCTAATCACGAGTAAATGTTGCTAAAATAATTCTGTCGATGACAAACAGTAACTAAAACGGCAAAAAGAAACGCAAATAATGAATTTCTGAAGGAAAATAATTGTTGATGTGGAGTGAAATAGATGTCCCTTCTGCTTAGATCACTGTTTTCTGTGGTCAATACCTACCCTCCTGGTCAAGTATAATGAACCGTTGTGTAATAACTTGCCCATCAATAATACTTCAACGGTTGTTCAAGTTGCAAAAGTACCGATCAACAAAATCCAGCCCCTTCTCGGTAGATGAACCGATGTGTAATAATTGACCATTGCCCAATAATTTACCAATCAATAATACTTCAACGTTTGTTCAAGTTTCAGAAGTACCTACCAACAAAATCGAATAGTCCATCACTTATCAAATGAAATAATATCGCAGAACAACCAACTCGACTTCATACAGCCATCCTTGATTATAATCAGTTGCTCCCTAGTGATGATATCGGGGCCGGATTTATACAATTTGATTCACGATCGTGTGGTCCTCCGAGTGGTCTCAAAAAATTGTTTAGCTCAAGACACAATTTTAATAACGTAAAAAAACCATACCCTTCTACCAAAAGTTTTCGAGGTAAGGTGTTCTGAAAATTTCAACCCTTATTTTGAACCCCTTAGAGATGACTGACAGTAATGTCGAACTTCGAGGACCAACTAGACCCCGAATGGAACCTATAACCCGAATTTCATCATTTTGTAGCGTGGTAACTAAGAAAAGTGGCCAGTACGGCGGACAGACAGACATTTTTTTATTGCATTTTCGGATTCTACATACCTTCAAACGTAAACCATCTAATTTTGAGGGGGGGGGGGGGGGGGGGGGGGTTAGAATTTTTTTTTTCATGCTCGACTCCAATGGTGGTTCATTATTGAAAAAAATAAAATAAACCAATAGTGGAAGATAGTTTGAAGTTAGGTAAAAAATTAGGTATTTGAAAAATAATCCGCTAGGTAGATCAAAAGTTGACGCTACAATCACGAAGTACCTACCTACTTAAATTCATTTGAGGAAGTATAGGTGGGTAGGTACCTACTTAGTTTTCTTCTTTTTTTATTTTTCTGCTCTAACTTGTTGGTTGGGTAGGTACATACATAATACGTATAGGAAAGCCTCGAAAACTTACCTTAAGTGGTGCATCATCAGTGACTGACCCATGAGTTATTTTGTGAGGTAGTTTTACGTTAGGTAAGTATTTTAATTTTTAGAGGATTTTTACTGGACATTTAATGGTATGTAAATCAATGCGTGATCAATGAATGTATCGACTGAGCACAAAGTGGGTACCTACCTATGTGAGACGCATTTCATAAGAAATGACCTTCCCACACGAAACAAACAATTTGGGTACTCTCACACAGTGCGCGAAATTTCATTTCATTTTTATTTACCCGTGTACTTCACTCAAAATTAAACATGACTTCTTTAAATATCGATTACACACTGTCTAACTCAAGTGTTCTATTTATCGTATTAAGGGCATTCCTCCCTCACAGTCACCTTGGTCCCCCAACCAACAGACTGCGCTGACGAGGCAGCGGGAAGTATCCGAGCGAGATTTTGTCGCAACTGGTAGGAGCGCTGCGATCGCACGGGTCGTCCTCCCGAATTTCGACAGTTGTAACTGCCTAATTTGTTATCAATTCTATTATCTCGTGGATACTATGATTACTTGAGCTTCTCCTCTCCATGTCCTCCCTCTGCAAGTTCCTTTCTTCTCTCACGCCGTTTATTCGTAGTGGTTTCCGTCTAGTTTATCAACTGTATCAACGGTATCAAGTGTACTGTATCGCCGAAGAAGTGGATCAGACGAAACATGGGTAACGAAGGCGACAAAAAGAGGTGCAGAAAGTAAGTTCATACCACAGATATACATAATTAGGTACCTAATTAATTAATCCTTATTGTGTTTCCTGTAGAGAGCAACAAATTTAAATATTTATTACAGTAACAGTAAGATATCAGGAAAGGTCTCTCAATAACGACACATCCTTGTTTATCCGCAAAAAGGTTCCATTTTTGACAGCCTGGAAAATACCTATATCGAGTACCTCAGTAAAGAATATGTTGGTAAAATATATGAACCTTCCTTCATATATTATTATCAAGCTGAACGATTCAACTATCGCAGGATGTTGGCTAAGTATAAAATAAAAATTACCTACGTTTCCTCTGGGGCTCAAACTGAATTTTGCGGCCGACAGATTTCGTGTTAGTCTAATGATTGGCCCATAGTTTTGGAGTAAAACTCTGTTACCTAGCAGCCCACGAAAATCTTTATCTTCCTTGGAAAATTGTCGTCAAATCTGCTGCTCAATCTCCCTCTACAACCTCTGATTGGCTGAGGGATCCGTGGTTTTATCAATTTAGCATCGAACCATAAATAATGATATAGGTTTTATCCATAGGTTTTTCCGTGAGGCAGAAATTCGTAGAATCAAAGGGCCGTTTTGATTGTGTCAGGCTTACGTAGCCTCTCTGTTGTGTTTAATATTACGTATACGTAATTGAAATGTTTACCTAGTCGGTATTGTTTCTCGTCAAGTTAATTTCTGCAAATTCTCGAAGAAAAAGCATATGTTGCGAAGGCTTCAAAAAAAGTTACCTGCATGAATTTCTGCTAACTGTTCATTCCCAGACGTTTCAGAGCATTCTGATTCCAACCGTGGATTTCAACATTTTATGTATGTAGGTAAACGTGTGATGGTAGACGGTATGTAACAAAAGATATTTAAAAAAAATCATAATTAGCCCAAATGTTGTTATTGCGGAGAAAGTAATATAACTATCTGTAGTGATATAGGAAGTAACAGACGAGGCCGTGGTTAGCTTGAGAATGGTTATTTAATAGATGGCCCCTTGGCTCTTTATAGACCCCTGACATGGTCAGAGGGGGGTCGGGGGGTCCCCACTCTGAGATACTACATGTATGAATAGTACATGGGTTGTGGAGGAGCAGCCGATCACAACACTGCTCCCCCCAGAAGTTAAGTAACGCATTTAGTTGAATTTTTGTTGTGTTGCGGTGGCGGTTGCCGGGCGTGGGAGGTGTGTGTGCTGGTTGCGGTGGTTTCGTGGTGGCTGTCCGGGTGGTTGCGTGGGTCGTTGTCGTGGGGCGGTGGGGCGTGTCCGGTTAGTGGCGGAGGCGCCGGTGCTGGCGTGAGAGGTCGCGCCGGTGGCGGATGCTGGCCGTGCGGTAGTGGGGCTTCGGGTGGCGGGGGCGTTGCGGCGTTGGCGGTGGTGCCGGCTTGGGCGACGTCGGCCGTGCCGTAGGCGTGGCGGAGGGTGACGTGCCGAGGGGGGTGGTTTGGGTGCCTCGTTCCGTTGTGGCAAGGAGGGCCTTTGTCAAGTGGCGAGCGTAGGTGGCCTTGGTGCACACGTCTGGCGAGACTTGCACTTCGGCAGTGTGCAGTTGGGGTCGCCGTATCCCGTGGAGGCAGCAGTCGCTGCAGGTGCCGGCGTATGGCGGGAGCTGCAGCGTGACTGTGTGATGTGGCGGGGTTGTGACGGTCAGCACGGGGGTGCCTGGCGTCGCTGTTGACGGCTGAGGTGTGAGCGGGCGGATACCCGGCGGTGGCTGTCGGTTGGGTGGCGGGCGCTGCTGCGCTGTGTTGTTCCGGGGCCGCGCGTGGATGGGCATCGCGCCGGCTCGAGAGATGGCCATCGCCTGACGGATGGGGATCGGGCCATATCGTCCTGGTGGCTGTGGCCGGGTTGGCTTTCGCTTTGCCGGGGCCGGTGGTGACGGCGAGGTCGCGAAGAAGCTGTGCGGCTGTAGGCGGTTTCGGCGACATGGCTGTATAGTGGTTGACTTCGGTTGTGGGTGCGCATTTTTATAGTCGCGGCTGTGGGGCGGGGGGCGTCCGGTGGCATGTTGGGGGTGTTCGTGGTGTGCGTAGGTGGGGGTGCCGGCTTACATCGGTCGATTGATACTGATGGCGTGCGGCGGTCGTCCGTGAGGTACGTGACTGTTTTTCCGTCGTTCGTTAGTATTTGATGGGGGCCGGTGTAGGGTGGCTCTAGTTTACCCCGTGTGTCGACGCGTACGTACACATGGGTCGCTGTGCGCATGGTAGTTGGCATGTAAGACTGAGTGTAGTGGCGGTAAGACTCGTTCGTACGGAGGGGTACGGTTGTCGGTGGCGGCTGAGCGAACAAATCCCCTGGGAGGCGTGGTGTGGCCGAAAAGAGGCGTTGGGCCGGCGAGTAGCCGTCGGGGCCCGGGCGGTTTCGTAGGCCGAGGAGGAGGCCGCTGAGTTGTGTGGCCCAAGTGCGGGACGTGGCGGTGGCGATTATTGCGTCCTTTGGGACGCCGCGTAGTCGCTCGACTAGGCCGTTCGCTTGTGGGTGGTATGTGTTCGTGTGATGGACCTCCGTGCCCATGGATGTGCAGTATTTGTGAAAAACGGCGGAGGTGAACTGTGTGCCCTGGTCGGTGGTTATGTGTGCAGGGGAGCCGTTGCGTGCGATCCAGTGTGTGTGTAGGGCCGTGATTACTGCGTCGGCGGAAATGGTCGAGAGGGGGGCACATTCGAACTAGCCGGTGGCGCGGTCGATCATCGATAGTATATATTTTTTTGTTGCCGACGGTGGTAGTGGGCCGAAGAGGTCTATGTGGACGTGTTCGAGCGGCGCTGCGTCGGGAAATTTGCCGAGGGGGGCCCTGATGTGGCGCGTTGTTTTCGCTCGGTTGCAGCTCGGGCAGGCGCGCGTGAATAGCCTGATTGATGAGGTCATATTTGGCCAGTAGTATCGGGCTCGGATGAGGGCGGTCGTTGCTTTAATCCCCGGGTGTGTCAGCCCGTGTAGGTGCCGGAAAACGGCGAGGCGTAGCGGCGTCGGGATGTAGGGGCGGGGCGCGGCGTCGGTGTCGTCACACATGATGTCGTGGCCTTGTATCCGGTGTGCCGTGAGAGCCATGGTGGTGAGGTGGTCATCTGCGGCCTGGGCGTCGGCGAGTTGTTGGATCGTGAAGGGAGTGCGATGGTCCGTGACTGCGTGGGCAGTGGTTGTGTTAGCCGTTGGTGGTAGGCGAGAGAGATAGTCGGCGACGATGTTCGTTGGGCTCTCGGCGTACCGGATGTCCGTAGTAAATTCGGAGATGAATCTAAGGTGCCGAAGTCTCGTTGGCGGGGCCGTATTGGATTGAGTCACAAGAGAGGTCGTTAGGGGCTTGTGGTCCATGTAGACGGTCAGTGGTCGCCCTTCGATTTGTTGGCGAAAATGCACTATGGCGAGGTATATAGCCAATAGTTCGCGGTCAAATGCGCTGTAATTACGTTGAGCCGGGTTGAGTGTGCGTGAGAAAAAACCCAGCGGGCGTAGGTGCGATTTGTCGATGAAGTGCAGCGCTGCGCCGACGGCGAAATCCGATGAGTCCGTATGTAGGACGAGTGGTTGGGTCGGGGCCGGATGGGTGAGTGTGACGGAGCTTTCGAGTAAGCGTTTTGCGCGGTCGAATGCGTCAGCTGTGTCGGTGGTCCACGTGAGCGTGCGGTTGTCTTTTTTCTTGGCATCGGGTGGTATAATTTCCACTAGGGGGCGAAGAGTAGATGCAGCTCGTGGTAAGGCTCGGTGATAGAAGTTAATGAGGCCGAGGAATGTTTGAAGCTCGTGGGCGGTGTTAGGTCGAGGGAATTTCTTGATGAGGGCCGTGCGTTCCGCTAGGGGTGTGATCCCGTCGGCTGAGACGTTATGGCCGAGAAATTTGACTGACGGTCGGGCGACCTGGCATTTGGCTGTATTGATTTGTAGGCCGTATTTGGCGAGGGTCTCGAGGAGCGTGAGTACGTGGGTGTAGTGTTCAGACGGGGTCGCCGAGGCGACCAGTATGTCATCAAGGTAACAGTACACGAAAGGTAGGTTGCGTAGGACGTGGTCCATGTAGCGTTGCCACGTTTGCGCTGCGTTTCGTAAGCCAAAATTCATTCGTTTGAATTGGTAGGCGCCGAAGGGGGTTAGGATCGTCGTTTTCGGCACGTCGCGTTCGCTGATTTTGCAGTGGAAAAATGCGCGGGCGAGGTCGAACGTGCTGTACACGGTGGTCCCGTACAGGGCTGTCGTGAAGTCGTGTAGGTGTGGGACGGTGTAGCGATCCGGTATTGTGAGCCGATTCAGTGCCCTGTAGTCCCCAACGGGGAGTATATCGCCGTCGGGCTTCGGGACGATGTGTAGCGGGCTTGACCACGGTGCTTCCGAAGGTTCGATCACACCCGCCGCTAGTAGTTTGCCGAAATGGGCCTTTGCTTTCGCGTAAAGGTCCGATGATAATCGGCGAAGTTTCGCATGGCACGGGGGTCCTTTCATGACAATATGATGTTCCACGGGCGCGTCGCATGGTGTGTCGGAGGGTTTGTAGGCGTCGAGGAGGGCTTGGAAGCGGGGCTCGTTCGTTGTAGTGGTGCAAATTGATTGGCTCGGAGGTACAAGTTCCACTGTACCGGTGATGTACCGCTCCGTGGCCGCGTTGATGAGTCGGGCGTTGGGTAGGTCGACGAGTAGGCCGTGATACGTCAAAAAATCGGAGCCGAGGATCGGTGTCGATACGTCGGCGACTGTGAAGGTCCATTCGTACGGAGGGAGATCAGGTAGGTGTACTGAGGCGGAGTGTGTTGCGTACATCTTGATCTCGGTGCCATTCGCGGCACGTAAAGCGCTTGGACGTGTGGTTTTTCGACGTAGCAGGGTGTTCGGGACGATCGATACGTGGGAGCCGGTATCAACTAGGAAGTGTAGGGCGGTTCGCTTGCATCTGATGAAGAGCCGAGAGGTTGGTGGGTTGCGCACGGCCGTTACGGCTGGTCGGGCCGTGCGTTGGCGTTTTCCGACGGTTTCGTGCGCCAGCTGCAGGGGCTGCAGCATTTCAGTGCTGGGGGGCCCCATGTGCGGTGGTAGAAGCATAGGGTGGTCGTCGGGCGGCGTGTGTTCGGTGTCGGCTGCGTCGGCGGGCGCCGTTGTCGTCTGTTCTGTATCACTTCAACCTCTTCGGTGACAGTAGCCACCCGAGGAGGCGGGGCGAAGGGTATGAGGCGGTCGGCGAGCGCAGCGAGTTTCGTGATGTCGGGTTCGTCACGCGCCTCTATGTGTAGGCGAATGCTCTCTGGGAGGGCGCGGAGGAAAAGCTGCCTGACGAGCGGGGTCGGTGTGTCAGCCGGGAGTGCTCGGGTGATTCGGCGAGCGAGGACTGACGGTAGCTCGTCGTCGGAGGCGGGTTGGAGTAAGGCGGTGAGCCGGGTACCATCGGAAGGTGCGTGTGTAGCTAAAAGGCGGGTTTTCAACGTCTGGTAGCTGTTGGCGTTCGAGGGGTTGAGGTCGGCGCAGAGATCCGCTTGTCGGGGCTCGAGTGCGAGGAATGCTCGGGCGAACTTCGCATGTGGCGTCGTGAGGCCTTTGTGTGCGAGTATGATCTCGAGTTGGGCGAACCAGACGTGCGGAAATGCGGGGTCGAACGGCCGGAGCTTGAGGATCGATGGCGGACTCGCTTTGGGAGCTTTTTGCGGTTTCTGCTCCGTCATCGTCTTTTTCTTTGAAGGTGCCAGTCCGTTGAGGTGTCAGCAGGAAGTGTGAGAGGCGCCGGCGTCCGTTTCCTTACATAGGAATCGGATGGTGGGGCGAAGTAGCGGGAGGCGCTGCGATAGCCGTCGAGGCAGGCGTCGAAGTGGGGCGCCGCTGTGGCGTCGGTGGGGGCCGCGCGTGGTGGGGCGCGTTGCTGCGGAGGCGGTGTTTCTACGCAGTCGAACGGCGGGCGCTGAGCGGCGTTGTCGACGTCAGTTGGTCACCAGTGTAGTGATATAGGAAGTAACAGACGAGGCCGTGGTTAGCTTGAGAATGGTTATTTAATAGATGGTCCCTTGGCTCTTTATAGACCCCTGACATGGTCAGAGGGGGGTCGGGGGGTCCCCACTCTGAGATACTACATGTATGAACAGTACATGGGTTGTGGAGGAGCAGCCGATCACAACACTATCCAAGTCATAAGCCTCAACAATTGACCCATGTGGTCACGCTGTATGGCTGGAATTGCTCTGAACAAATGTTCGGATATATTGCGACTACCTACCTGTGATGCATGTACTGAAATGTGTAATCCATTCTATAATCATTAGCTGGTACGTACCTAGATAATGTTATACCTACATTTTGTGTTTACAGGTTCAAAGGCAGTTGCAACTGACTGGCAGAAAGCTGTAACACTTTGCAGTTTACAGTAAAGAACAATCTAACATTTTCATTGTGAAAATAGAACCTGGTGACCAATTCTGGCTGGAGAAGATCACAACTTGAAACCTTTGATCACAACCCAGGTAACTTGAACTTGTCGAACCGATTCGAAAGGTTCCTATATCAGGGCACCTTTTCATCCCGATGAAGGAACAGGAAGTAGTGTAAGTAATAATTTGCAGTGCACCTCTATACATAATATTACTAGCAATGCCCGCTCGCTGCGAATGTACATAGATACATAGAGGTAGGGTGATATAGCTCCCTACCTGAAATCGGTGTGTGTAGTAAAACTTTGTTCTGGCAAAACATGATGAGTTCATTTTTCATCATTGAGTCCATATTGTGAGTTATTCGGTCTGACTAAAGATAATAAGGTTGATTTAGCGAGAAATTTGAAAAATAGCCACCAGCAGTACGTGCTTAAGCCCCGTTTAAATTTAAAGTTTAAGCCCTGTTTAAAATTTTGCCATACCCAATATAACCAAGCCAACATTAAGTTGCCTCATCGAACTGTTTTTTCAACCCCTATTCAACAACATGTAGGTTATTTGATTTAATCAATTCGACACTTCTAATAATAAGGTTACCTGATTTTTAGTGAAAGAAAGACCATTTGGTGGGAGACATCATTTTTTGGACATGCCTACAGAAATATTGGCTGCTCATTTATTGTTTCTTTTATGTGCAATAATTAAAATAGCTATTTTTGATGGTTTCTACTAATTTCGGTCTCCAAAAACACGAATTAGGCTCCTGTTTTTGGCAAATTATCTTTGATCATTGATAATGCCATTTAATTGTCTTGATTCACCTGTTGATACTACTTCTAGTGTTATTATACAAAGTTATGGTGATGTCAGATAATCTCAGGTTTTTTTTGGTTTTATAAATTAGGAAACCTCAATAAAAACATAAGAAATAGTGTAAATTCCCAACGCGTGGCATATGGTATCAAATCAGTCAAAATACCAAGCAGATACTCGATAGATTGATATTAATCAAGTATTTCTAAGGTATTGTTATTTCTAGTTCATTGCTGCAATCACACAAGATTTACTGATTATGTTATTTTCTGTTTTCAGTTCATATCCAAACAACACTATCCTGAATCTGGCAAACAACTCAAGCCTGAATCTCCCAGCTTAATATTCGAGGCAAATCAAATAATATTTCCATGTGATATCACATTTTCTGGTTCTACGTGCGCTTTTCTGGACCTGAAAAACTTTGACATGCTGTTCCGTAAAATCAGCTGTACTGGACGTCTTGCCAGATTAGCACAGATTTATAATACGTTAATATTATAGAAGATAGCACCCTACCTGAAATAAGTATATGTAGGAAAACTTTATTTGCATTACATTTACTATTTTACTAATTTACTATTGTGCATTGTTTTGTTCAGGAAGACGATCGAAGTTGACATATTATGGTCACCAGCAACTCCAGTCGTATACAGCAACAAGCGAGTTAGAACCCCGATTTAAATTAATATGACCCTAGAAGGATTTACAAATACCTACCTAGATTCAGACTAATTTGAGCATGTAACTATTCTTGAGATTTGCAATTTACTTTTCTACAGCATACTTTGGTATTACGATTTCATTATGTAAATCATCATGACTACAATTAGGTACATAGTTACCCTTCGTATGAGTACCACCTAGTGCAGTGTTACGAATACCTGCGCTGACTCCTAGTATTTCTTTCTTATATCACTGTAAAATCCAACCCATTCAGGGTTATCTGATCTGAACGGATCCTTAATCAAAATCGAGAGCTTTTCAGATCCTGTACGCAGATACTACTCGAGAAAAAGTGTCAAGTATGAACTGTGATATATTTATGATCCAAGTTCCAGAGCGTAGTTCTGTCATTTATATAGGTAATATTTTGTCATTATGTTAGTATTTTGGTTCACAATTTTATTCTATTCCGCATACCTATAGGGGTTACCATCCGTTTTATCCGTCATGTCGAATCACTAGTAGTCGCTCGTTCTAGTTTATTTGTTTAAATTTCAGTCGTTGAATAAAACGTTAAACACTTGAAAAGTTATTTGTTAATACCTAATAATCCTCTTCCTATTGTCGTTGAATTCTAAGTAGGTAGGTAGTGAAAGGTATTTGAATGATTAAAAGTAGGTACCTACTTGAAATCATGTTAGATAATTTGTCTTAGAACTGATTCTGTTTTAATACGATAAATAGAACACTCAAGAGTTAGACAGTGTGTAATCGATCTTTAAAGAAGTCATGTTTAATTTTGAGTGAAGTACACCTGTAAATAAAAAAGAAATGAAATTTTGCACACAGTGTGAGAGTACCTAAATTTGTTTGTTTCATGTGGGAAGGTCATTTCTTATGAAATGCGATTGCAGCGCTCCTACCAGTTGCGACAAAATCTCGCTCCTGTTGTTGATACTGTTGATACAGCTGATAAACTAGACGGTAATCACTAACCGCGTGAGAGAAGAAAGGAACTTGCAGAGGGAGGACATGGAGAGGAGAAGCTCAAGTAATCATAGTATCCACGAGATAATAGAATTGATAACAAATTAGGCAGTTACAACTGTCGAAATTCGGGAGGACGACCCGTGCGATCGCAGCGCTCCTACCAGTTGCGACAAAATCTCGCTCGGATACTTCCCGCTGCTTCGTCAGCGCAGTCTGTTGGTTGGGGGACCAAGGTGACTGTGAGGGAGGAATGCCCTTAATACGATAAATAGAACACTCGAGTTAGACAGTGTGTAATCGATATTTAAAGAAGTCATGTTTAATTTTGAGTGAAGTACACGGGTAAATAAAAATGAAATGAAATTTCGCGCACTGTGTGAGAGTACCTAAATTGTTTGTTTCGTGTGGGAAGGTCATTTCTTATGAAATGCGTCTCACATAGGTAGGTACCCACTTTGTGCTCAGTCGATACATTCATTGATCACGCATTGGTCCACTATTGGTTTATTTATTTTTTTCAATAATGAACCACCATTGGAGTCGAGCATGAAAAAAAAAAATTCTAACCCCCCCCCCCCCCCCCCCCCTCAAAATTAGATGGTTTACGTTTGAAGGTATGTAGAATCCAAAAATGCAATAAAAATTTCTGTCTGTCCGCCGTACTGATCACTTTTCTTAGTGACCATGAAACAAAATGATGAAATTCGGGGTCCACTTGGTCCTCTAAGCTCGGCGTTACTGTCATCATCTCTAAGGGGTTCAAAATAGGGGTTGACATTTTCAGAACGCCGTAGCTCGAAAACTTGATAGAAGGGTATGGTTTTTTACATTATTAAATTTTTCTTGAGCTAATCAATTTTTTGAGACCACCCGGAGCATTGTAAAAATCCGAAAATCCCTACGTTAGGCATTTTCATTTTAAATTTTTTTGGCCCAATTTAAAATTTAATTTTTGTTCAAATTTGATGAATTTTTGTGATCGGTTGACGTAGGGGTAATTCCCAACTAATATAGTGAATTTACAAGTTTTTTCCACAACTGTAAGTAAATCACAGCCTGAGAAAACTTGTAAATAGTTTTCAACACAGGGTCTGCAGGCCCTTAAAACAGAATCAGTTCTAAAAAAAATTATTTAACATGATATCATGTACCTACTTTTAGTCATTCAAATACCTTTACTACCTACCTACTTAGAATTCAACGACATTAGGAAGAGGATTATTAGGTATTAACAAATAACTTTTCAAGTGTTTAACGTTTTACTCAACAACTGAAATTTAAACAAATAAACTAGGACGAGCGACTACTAGTGATTCGACTTGACGGATAAAACGGATGGTAACCCCTATAGGTATGCGGAACAGGATAAAAGTGTGAACCAAAATAGGTACCTACCTACTAGGTATAGGTCGTGCACGAGAATAATGCCCTCCGACCATGCACTCTATAGGAGGATGGGAGAAGCTGAGGGCTCGGCAGCCTGAGTGGGATGCAATGTTGGGACTTTTACTCTGTTATGTTGGCAGCCGTGCTGCCATTCCAAGCCAGCTCATTCCGTTCCCATATCGTGTTTTCCTTGTTTGCATCTTGCTTTTTGTTTCACCATCCTACCTATATCGTCGTATTAACCCTTCTTATTTTAACTGTCAGTATCATCACAATCCCCGTCATCCTATTTTTGGACTGAGTATCATCACAATCCCCCGTACCCTCAGTTTCCGTGTGTCGCCTACACAGATCTCGCGATGGAACATCAACAATCAACATTCATCGTCAGTAAGAAACCGGAAACCTGCTATCGCAAGAGGCAGGGCTCTAAGGAGTCAGGCACGAGAAATTGTGTACAATGTGTGCCAGTATTTTACGAGGAAGAAGAAAGGATGATGCGAAATACAACGTTCGCGATGTGACTAGTGCAGTGACCGGCGTCTTGGCGAGAACAGTCGGCAACATTATGAAGGAAGCTGGAAACCAAACATCAGATCGGGCGAGACCTTTGTTAGGCAACCAAGTCCACACCGCACAAGAAGGTCATCGATGCTGATGAATTCACCGATGCTGCTGTTCGAAACAAGATACGTGAATTCTACATTGTTCGGAAAGAGTGCCCTTCATTGAAAACACTGTGCGGAATTGGCGAGTGATGGAGTTCTCGAGTGTGGTAGAAGTTACCTTCGGAAACGACTGGTTAGTAGCAGTTTCAGGTGGAAGAAATGTCAGTCCAACCGAAAAAATTGAGGACGACTACCGTCAAAAAGATCACTTAGTCGAATCGGAGATCGATAGTTTCATCATTAATGTTGAGGGGGCTTCTGATACTGATAGCAGTTCTGATGAGGATTCGGATTTTTCTGATTAGAAGTTTTACGTACCACACTTAAAGAAAAACGGAGTTATTGAAAAAATAGTCTATTTCCACTACCTAATACACAAAAAACGCAAAAAACACTGTTATACCGGTTTCGCTGATCAAACCATCGTCAGTAACACACAATAACTTATTTAGTGTACCTACTTAGTTATCGTGTGTCACTGACGATGGTTTGATCACCGAAACCGGTATAACAGTGTTTTTTGCGTATTTTGTGTATTAGTGGAAATAGACTATTTTTTCAATAACTCCGTTTTTCTTTGAAATGGGTTTCCACGATTTCGTCGCGAGTGATTTAGTTCGTACCACACTTAAATTACGTAAGTACTAAATAAATGAATAATAATATGTACTAAATAAATAAATAATAAAATAACATTTGTTTCCAATCTTTCCTTTTATGTCCTACCTACCTTCATAAAAATTTCCTTATTTACCTCATTGTACCTTTTCAAAAAAGTACTCCTAATTTTCAAGAAAACATTTCATAGAAAAATCCTATTACACACGAGTTTGTCTGTCAGCTCAAAGGAGTCACGCTCAGGGGTCCGATTTTACAAAAATCGGGAAAATGCTACGTTCATTCACTATGGCTTTTATGACAGTATCATTTTTTATAACGAAAAAAGTTAAGTTTTTATGATGGTTCACACTCAGCTAGAAAAAGGATTACAGGGGGAAAGTGCTACCACTGGACAGGGGAAAAACAAAAAAACGGGGAATTCCGTGTTAAAAATAATTTCCACGTTCTCCGTCAGATGGCAGGGTCGGAGGGCATTATTCTAGTGCACGGACTATAACATAATGACAAAATATTACCTATATAAGTGACAGAACTACGCTTTGGAACTTGGATCATAAATATATCACAGTTCATGCTTGACAGTTTTTCTCGAGTAGTATCTGCGTACAGGATCTGAAGAGCTCTCGATTTTGATTAAGGATCCGTTCAGATCAGATAACCCTGAATGGGTTGGATTTTACAGTGATATAAGAAAGAAATACTAGGAGTCAGCGCAGGTATTCGTAACACTGCACTAGGTGGTACTCATACGAAGGGTAACTATGTACCTAATTGTAGTCATGATGATTTACATAATGAAATCGTAATACCAAAGTATGCTGTAGAAAAGTAAGCAAAGCAGTAGCAAAGCTCAAGAATAGTTACATGCTCAAATTAGTCTGAATCTAGGTAGGTATTTGTAAATCCTTCTAGGGTCATGTTAATTTAAATCGGGGTTCTAACTCGCTTGTTGCTGTATACGACTGGAGTTGCTGGTGACCATAATATGTCAACTTTGATCGTCTTCTTGAACAAAACTAAAATTAGTAAAATAGTAAATGTAATGTAAATAAAGTTTTCCTACATACACTTATTTCAGGTAGCGTGCTATCTTCTATCATATTAATGTATTATAAATCTGTGGTAATCTGGCAAAACGTCCGCAACAGCTGATTTTACAGAGCAGCGTGTCAACGTTTTTCAGGTCCAGAAAAGCGCATGTAGAACCAGAAAATGTGATATTACATCGAAATATTTGATTTGCCTCGAATATTAAGTATTACCTGATTTTTAGTCAGTCAAAGAAAGACCATTTGCTGAGAGATTCAGGCTAGAGTTGTTTGGCAGGACAGATTGTTTGGCAGATTCAGGATAGAGTGTTGCTTGTATATGAACTGAGAACAGAAAATAACACAATCAGTAAATCTTGTGTATACTGATTGCAGCAATGAATTAGAAAGATCAATAACTTGTATTGATATTTGTATATGTATATGTATGAAATTTTTATAGATATTTGTATATATTGATATTTGTATTTGTATAATTATATTACTTTCTCCGCAATAACAACATTTGGGCTAATTAGGATTTTTTTAATATCTTTTGTTACATACCTACCTACCTACCATCACACGTTTACCTACATACATAAAATGTTGAAATCCACGGTTGGAATCAGAATGCTCTGAAACGTCTGGGAATGAACAGTTAGCAGAAATTCATGCAGGTAACTTTTTTTGAAGCCTTCGCAACATAAGCTTTTTCTTCGAGAATTTGCAGAAATTAACTTGACGAGAAATAATACCGACTAGGTAAACATTTCAATTACGTATAACTAATATTAAACACAACAGAGAGGCTACGTACGCCTGACACAATCAAAACGGCCCTTTGATTCTACGAATTTCTGCCTCACGGAAAAACCTATGGATAAAACCAATATTCAACTATAAAATTGAACACTGGAAAGGAATCGATCATTTAAATGCTAACTACCTTTCTCGCAACCCTTTGCCAATTTCTGAAGGAAAGGACAAGGAAACTGATAACACTTATACATTTCAGACAGGGACGATTCATCACATCGCAACTGACGTCATCACGACAAAGGTCATTGCAGTTGCGACCAAAACGGATGTTATATTCTCTCGGCCCTACCTACTCAAGGAACTCGATGCAGGCACCTTGGACAACCCGGAGTAGGTCTAATCAATGAATTTATCCTACAACGACATCCAGTAGTGATTCCGATAGCGCTACAAGTAATGAAAGCTGTCGTACGCGCATACTGTTGGTGGCCCAGCACTGACCGCGACATCGAGGAAACAGTGAAAAGCTGTAAACCTTGCTGCGACTTGCGTATGGAACCCCACAAACCGACTGTCTGCGCATGGAACCCACCTCTATATAACTTCTAGTGTATCCATGCGGATTACGCGGGCCCCTTCCTGTTCGATTTTTCTTCATATTCGTCGATTCAAAATCGAAATGGCTAGAAGTGTTTGTGTTGAAGAAAGTTCCAACGTCAGTGGACACAGTGGCCTTCCTCGACGAAATATTTCGTCGTCAAGGCTTACCAGAATATCTCGTAACGCATAACGACCATATTCAAGTCAACTGAATTTCAAAATTTCTGTAAGTGCCGCGGAATTCGCCAAGGCTTCAGAGCCCCGGGATACCCTGCTACAAATGGGCAGGCAGAATGGTATTGTCAGACAATTAAACAAAAACTCAAGACAACAATAATGATGAGTTCGTTACCCAGCCCGATCGCATTGTGCGCAGCGGTCAAAATTTACTAATTTATGGTCCAAAATATCAAAACAAAAAGGATTTCAGCAGGAACACAGGCATGCGAGGTGTTGTCAATAATGTTTTTTGGGGCGCTCAATCGATTGCAACTTGTCCCAGTCCGATTAGGCGCACCCTGCATAGTAAATTTAAAAACGCTGCAAATTATTACACAGTGGTTTATTTTTCACCTGTATAGATGCCCCTTCTGCGTAGATCACTGTTTTCTGTGGTCAATGCATACCCTTATGCTCCCCCCAGGAAAGCCCTAAATCGAGTACTGGAGCGGGCCCGGGAATAATTACAGTTTCATAAAAATGCGCAGGACTCAATATCAATAACTAATTATTTATTGTTATTAATGAAACATAACGTTTGTGCAAGTTACGAAAGTGCCTATCAACAAAATCCAAGAGAGCCATCATTTGTCAAATGAAATAATATCAAGGAACAACTAACTCGACTTCATACAGCCATCCGTTATTATAACAAGGTGATGCCTAGCAATGGTATCTCGGCCGAACTTATACCGTTTCATTCACGATTATGTTGATGACGTTTTTCGGTGCAAACGAACGGCTGGTCGTACTATGCTCCGGGTGGTCTCAAAAAATTCTTTAGTTCGAGATCAATTTAAAAACATGAAAATACCATATCCTTCTATTGAAAGTGTCGTGAGTCCCTCCCGGGAACACTCCTCTAACTTAAGTTCTCACCAATATCCAAACGCTAAAGTTAGTTTCCGTCAATAAACGAATGAATGGGGAGACAAGCCACAGAACCCAGGGTACACAACTTGGGGCCCCACCACCAACCCCTAACAGGGGGTTGGAGGGAGAGGCCTCCTTTTCGTATAAAACCCTGGATCCTGCGACTTTAACTTCATTCGACACTTCCTCTAACCAGCTCTCTCTTCTCTCCTCTACCTTGCTCTCTCTCCTCCTCTCTTAAAAGATCCTAGATGTCGGTGGATATCCGCCGCCTAGGCAAAACCTCCTCCTCCAAAAGATTCCAGATGTCGGTGGTGATTCGCTCATAACCGCCTGGACACCTCTCCTTCAAAAGACCCTAGATGTCGGTGGTGATTCGCTCATAACCGCCTAGGCAAATTCTACCACTCACCTCTCATCTCTCTCTCTCTCAAAAGATCCCAGATGTCGGTGGAGATCCGCCGCCTGGGCAAATTCTATCACTCACCTCCACCTTTTCACTCTCCCAAAAGATCGTAGATGTCGGTGGTGATCCGCTCATAACCGCCTGCGCACTTCCTCACGCCACCGTGATGAACCAATTTTAAATTCATCACAGTGGTGAACCCGACGTTCACCCAACCTTCCTTACCTACTGTGTCAAACCCCAGTCTCAAGTTCAGTTCGGTGTCCCCTTTTCAATTTCAAATTCGGTCAGTCAGTTAATTTTCGCAATTTTCGCCCACACTCCCTCAACCGCCCGGAGATCGCAACCCTCTCACATCTCCGCTCAGCCACACGCACCTCCGCTCCCGATTTTGCGAATTTCAAATTTAAAATTTAAAAAAATTTGAATTTTCAAATTTCAGACCTCAACCATGGACCCGAACTCGCCATCGCCCCCACTCCTCCGACTAGCCACGCTGCAACCGCCCGCCGCCACGACAACGGACGCAACGGCTGCGATCGACAACCCCTTCACCACCCTCTCACCGCCCGGCTCCGCCGCGTCAACCTCCGCCGCCGCCGCCGCCGCTGCGGCCGCAGCACACGCCGCTGCCGACGTCATGACAACCTCTGCGTCATTTCCTCTATCACTACCACCATTTTACTCACACGACCCCGCTCTATGGTTTTTCCAGGTTGACGCAGCGTTCTCGGCCGCCAGCATCCGCAGCCAGAAAACCCGCTACTCCCGCATCATCTCCCTGCTACCATACGACATCCTCCTCCAGACGTCGGACATCTCCCCCGACGCCGCCGCTGCGTATGACGACCTCCGCAGCCGCCTCATCTCGCTCTATCAGCCGTCGAAAATCGCACGGGTCGCCGCACTATCACAACCACAGCACCTCGGCGACCTCAAACCCTCCCACCTCTACCGCCGCCTGCGACACCAGCTGCAGGGGATTATGACGGCCGACATCGCCAGGACCTTCTGGTTACACGCCCTTCCCCACCCCATCCAGATGGCGCTCGCCAGCCACCTCGACGGCCCGGACGAACCCCTTCTCCGCCTCGCGGACACGGTACACGACCTCGCCACAGCCGCCAGCGTCAGCGAAGTCCGCAACCCCCGCACCGCACCCCCTCCACGAGAACGCAACACATCACGCGAGCGCAGTCGACCCCCCTCCACTGACAGGCGCCGACCCCACTCCACGGAACGCCGCCGAACCCCCTCCACGGACCGCCGGCGCCAGCTTTCCCCCGAACGACGCCCCACCCCTCCTCGGGAGCAACGAAGAGGGAGATCGCCGGCCACCACGACCTCCTCCAACACGCCTCGCCCCACCAAGACGGCGTACCTCCCCGCCGACCCCCCCCCCACCGATGCTTCTACCATGTAAACTTCGGTGGGGAGGCCCGCAAGTGCC
The DNA here is from genome assembly GCA_954871275.1 of Leptopterna dolabrata. Lineage (NCBI taxonomy): Eukaryota > Metazoa > Arthropoda > Insecta > Hemiptera > Miridae > Leptopterna > Leptopterna dolabrata. Next base: position 155,560,458 of record OX940974.1, read on the forward strand.
AACCCCCCTGCTCCTTCTCCTCCGGGCAGGGAAACGCCGACGCCCGCCGGTGAACCCGGCGGGCCCCCCTCCTCGCCAACACGGGGGGGACCCCCACCAACCCCCCCGGCCCGAATTCACTCTACCACCACCACCAAACGATCTTACCCCTCCTACGCCGCCGCCATGGCCGCCAACCTCCCGGCCGCGTCTCGCTGCGCCGCCAAACCCCTCTCCCAACCAGCTCCCGTTCCCCCACCCCGGAACGGCCCCTCCACAACCGCCACCAGGGCCGCCAACCTTACGGCCGCGCCTCGCTGCGCCACCAAACCCCTCTCCCAACCAGCTACCGTTCCCCCACCCCGGAACGGCCCCTCCACAACCGCCACCACGGCCGCCAACCTTACGGCCGCGCCTCGCCGCGCCGCCGCCTCCCTCTCCCCACCAAACGCCGTTCCCCCACCTCGTAACGGCCCCTCCACGAAGACCACCATGCCCCACCACAACATTGCAAACCCCACCCCCCCCAACCGTTCCCCTACCCCGGAACGGGCGCCCCACCACCCGCGTCTCCTTTGCAGGAGACACACCCCCACCACCACCACCAACCCTCAACTCCAACACCCCTGCTACCAACCCGACAACCGACCAGACACCCCCCGCCCCAGCCGCCGCAATTTTACCCCACTCCATGCCAACCCACCAACGCCTTTTTTTTAAATGCGGGAAAACTAATGTCCCCTTCCTAATCGATACAGGGGCGGCGCTATCCATCTTCCCTAACTCAATCCTACGTCGTCAGGCGCGCTGCTACCGCCAAATTCTCTACGCCGCCAACGGTACCACCATCCCCTCGTACGGGACGTACCGCTCGTCCGTCCACATGAGCGGACTCGCGTACGAGTGGGATTTCACCGTGGCGGACGTGGAGAAGGCGATCCTGGGGGCCGATTTCTTGGCATATTTCGGCCTTCAGGTCGACGTAAAAAACGCGCGCCTGATCGACCCCTCCACCAACAAGCCAATCCCCGGATTTATCCACACCATCGACCGGCCACCAACCAAATTTGAAACCCTCCTCCGCCAATACCGCCCCCAGCGCCGCCCCTCAGCTCACATTTCCACCATACAACACTTTATTGAAACCACTGCCCCCCCAATTTCCGCTAAAGCCCGCCGCCTCCACCCCTTGCAGCTCTCCCAGGCCCGTCAGCATTTTGAGAAGTTAATCGCGGACGGAATTGTCCGCCCCTCAAAATCCCCTTGGGCTTCCCCCCTCCACATCGTCCAAAAACCCAACGGGGATATCCGCCCCTGCGGCGACTACCGCCGCCTCAATTCAAAAACCACACCCGATCTGTACAATGTCCCCCACCTTCGGGATTTTTCCTCCCACCTACATGGCACGACCATATTCTCCACCCTAGACATATCAAGAGCTTTTCACCACATCAACATCCACCCCCCAGATATACCGAAAACCGCTATCATCACCCCCTTCGGCCTTTTCGAGTATATCAAAATGGGTTTCGGCCTCAGGAACGCTGCCCAAACATGGCAGCGATATATGGATAATATCTTACGCGGCCTCCCATTCGTCTTCTGTTTTTTAGACGACATCCTGATTGCCTCCCGCAACCCCGAAGAGCACCTGGACCACCTCAAACAAATCCTGGACATATTCTCCGCCGAAGGATTGCAGATTAACGTCGAGAAATGCGTACTCGCCCAACCCTCCGTCCGCTGCCTCGGCCACCAAGTCTCCTCCGACGGAATCAAGCCCCTACCGGATAAGGTCCACGCCATCAGCGATTTTCCCCAGCCCCATACCGTGACGGAACTCCGCCGTTTTCTGGGTATGTTGAACTTTTACCGCAGACACATCAAACACGCCGCACAACACCAACAACCACTCATACACGCCATTCCCCAACCCGCCAAAAAAAATGACAACCGCCCCGTCCCCTGGTCCCCCGAACTTACTACCGCCTTCCAAATTTGCAAACAGGACCTAGTGGACGCCGCTCTATTGGCCCACCCCGATCCCCACGCCCCTCTTTCCATCACAACCGATGCATTCTTATAAGAAAACAATAAACCGTTTTGTAATAATTTGAGCGTTTTTACGTTTCTTCCCTCCAGGTAATTACAGTTTCCAAAATATGCGGTTGACTCAAGTATTCTATCCATAATTATTTGTTGTAACGCATGAAGCATAACGTGTAGTTTAAAATAGTAGAACGAAAATTCCTCCGCATAGTTTGAGGAAAGGTTGGTTCCTAAAAGTTTCATCGAAATCGGGCGGTCAGAGAATGATAGAATAAGACTCTATAACCGAAGATGTACTTACCCAGCTTCTACGAATACTTTTATGAATAGAGAAAAAAAAGAAGTCGTGAGTTTCAGGCCCAAGTCAGAAACCCTCTCAAACTCATGTTACTCTTATTTTGGTATGCCCGAAGTGGTTTAAAATCATTTACAGCTTTCACCGATTTGGGAGGTTTGGCCTTTTTTATCTACTGGGCTTAATAACTACTTCGGAAATACTGATCCTATGACAAAAAGGAATAGGACCTTTTTTGTCGGAACTTTGTCTACTTTAGGTCTAACTTGACTGGGCTAAATGATTTAATACTCCCTCCCCATGGCGCAACAGCCCGGGAGGGGCCCGGACCTGTCAACTGATTCTCTGATAACAGTGTTGCCAAATCTCCAGAGGTCTCAATGATAGGTCTTCGTCAATTTTATGATATACTTTATATTCTCATATACTGCATACACAGTATGTGATATACTGTATGTACATATATATATATTCTCGCATGGCACCAGCGCTGCGTTTGGAAAAACTGGGAACTGTCGCCGTATAATTTGTATCCATCTTGCTATATTTGTGGCATCCATGTGGCAATTTTATAATCAATATATCTGACTGCTCCTATCGATTTACCCCTCAATTTTTTATTTATTTTTTAAAATTCTGTTAACCACCAATACATGTAGGGATATAGGGATGCCACATGCGACGTGCATGTGGCACTTTATTTATTTATTTAGTAGGTAAAAGTAAGGACTTCGTCCTTATAAATATGTACATACTATAAATTCACGATTGTACTGGGTTAGGTTGATTAATACTAGGTTCAACAAAACAAATAAAATATGAATGGAAGGAAAGGTAACGGAAGGAGGGAAGAGAAAGGACAGAAAGAAGAAAAAAGCATGAATGAGAAGCGATTTTGTTGCATTTTCATGGATTTCGCAATTCCACTCTAAATGCCCCCAAAGTGGACCTTTACATCGCGAGGCAGTTCAGCCCACAATCTTGCTCCCCTAACGTGAATCGACTCTTCCAAGTTTTCTCTTGTGTGAAGTATTGTTAGATTGTGTGCTCGAGTCGATCCACTAGGTTTAAATAGGTCAGACACATGTTCAGGCGTGCAGGCTCCTGTATATAAAACACAGGAATCTAGCAAGATAATACGTCTTTAAATGCAATTTTCCTGTGTGTGATGGCCACAACGACACCAGGATAAATAAATAAACAAATATATACACAGATATATGTATATAGTCGCCTAAATACTACAACTTGACAAATCTGAATAAGCAGTTTCGAGAAAAATGCGTTTAGTTTTTCAAAATTTCGAAGTCACTAAAGTTTTGGGTTAACGTTCGGCAGAAACCCTACTGTGATTTTTATTTCCCCTATATTTCACCTGTTCTTATAGGGGCTCATTTTATGGAAATAGTGTTTGGTGGGGTCGAAATTGAGGCTTAACCCAAAAAATTTCAAGTTATCTAGTTGCTGCATGCCAGATTCTTCCAACTTCTCTTAAGGCTTAGCGGTTGCTAGGTGAATTACCGGCGCACTACAACTGGATAATTCAAGTTGTCTAGTTGTAGCAGTTGATTCTACAAACCTGTACAACAAATTTGCACAACAAAACTGTGCAACATTAGACGGGTTGAAAAATCAAATGACTTGAGGCGATATTCAAGTTATCCACTTCGGACATTTCAAAATAAGGCCTTAATTACTGGACTCGGCCCATGTTTATTCATTATCTATATATGTAAATGATTTGGCTTTTTACTCCCAGGGTGAAGAATACATTTCTCTGTTTGCTTATGACTTCACATCGTATAGATGGTAGTTTGGCTGAAAATCTGTTAGCAGATATGAATCGGATGTCATCATTAAGTGCGCGTTCGTGTTCCTCTAACTCTTTAAAATTAAAATTAAATCGAAAGTAACACTAATGAAACTGAAGAATACCACATTAGGCAGACCAATCTATAACCCAAGTAATTTTTTTTCTAAGTAATTACGATATAAGGGAAATAATCTGTAATGGATGAGGGGTTTAACTACGCCGCCCATACAGCGTAGTTTCCCCCTCTCCATCCTCTAGAAAGGTAGGGAGGCAGTGTGACAGCTGCCCCCGGAGACAAATGGTTAGATTATAACGCGATGCCTCCGAGAGTTGATGATTCGTTTCCGCGAATCAACCGCCCCTTCAGCCGCGTGTCAAAAAGATCGGGAAGAGCCAGCATCCAAGATGGACGGGATTCCCATATACCGTCACAAATCGGAGGATTATGACAATGACGACCAGAATATCAGCATTTGTGACCAAATGATCAACAGATACTGTGGACAATATGTATCCCCTTAACCACTCCTGGACCTCCCAGTAATTAGCACTAGAAACCTAGAGTCTGACACCAGTCTTTGATAGCAAATGCAGATAACGAATCTACTCCTGAACAGACGGTTCACTCTACCATGGTAACACATTGATCAAAATTTCCACCAATGAAGGCCAAGTCAATCATTGCACCTACCACAATCATAATCAGATTCGTTAATCGTTTTCCTGCGAAACCCAAAATTTCAGTACTACTCCAGACTAGGATAGTGGCTGAATTCATCAAATCAAACTTGGAACAAGAAGTTATAAATTTTGTAAAAGAATTCATCCTTCAAACAGAAGAAGAAGAATTGGTCCCTCAAACAAAATATGGGCTATTTTTCCTTCAAGACATTTACGAGGATTTTTTGAGAATGATGGCCACAATTTCAAGTACTGTGACATTAAATTCACCAGACACAAAATTAATAGCTGGATATAATATGTGACAACGATCGTGAAGGATAGTTACCAGTTCTAATGGATAGTTACCACATTGGTAAAATCAGACATCGTGGTATCGACGAAACGTACACGAAAATAACACGTAATTAATTTTTTAAGCCAAAAATGAAAAAATCCACACAGACATAAACCATAGCGAAATCTGCTGGCATGCAAGTATGAAAGGAACCCTATTAAAGTGATTGAACATAAGAACCATTAGAAACTCTCCACATAGATAAGCTAAATTAAGAAAAATCTAAATTTCTGACAGTAATCTATACGTTTAATAGACACGCACAAGCATACTACCTGGAATCGTCCAATAGCGTTGACACTGTAAATGCCCTCATAAATTTCTTCTCATACCATGGGATCCCGGATCAAATTGTGGCTGACAACGGTCCAGAATTCGTTGTTCGCTTGTCAAAGACCTCTTAACTTTACACAAAATCAAAATCCATTTCATATCCTCCCAACATACTAATTCCATGGTGTAGTAGAGAGATTTCACTCAACTCTAGTAGAACACAATCGTATTCTAAATCAGCGAGAGGAGTTCGACAAAGGCACAGTCAGAATAAAAAGTGAATTAGGCTCTTGTTGCATATAACAACTCAGAATTCGGTCTCAAAATCAACATCATTTGAAATTTTATATGGTCACATAGGTGCTGACACCCTACTGGACGCGGATATTAATAGTACAGTGTGTAATAACTACTTGGATAACCATAAAGAAAAGGTAAAAAATCCTATATGACAAGGTGAACAAAAGACTGGTGCAGTACAAAGAAAACAACTAATCACGAGACCAGGGAAGACTTGCCAGACATTCCCAAAGAAATTTATGTTGAAACAGTACAAAAATAGAGCAAAACAAAACCAAATTATAGCAAATAAACAATCGAAACTATCAGCCCTGATTT